>BQNB010102722.1:0-24181 GCA_026074375.1 Tanacetum coccineum | reverse complement strand
CCTCCCCCCACTAACGGCTATCAAGTAACGACCGTTAGTTTTTTTTTTAATTGACGAAAATAGTCCGTCGGGTCGGTCGTTACTTACCGAACGTTAGGTAACGACCGTTTGTCCTTTGCGCCCCACGACGAAGCGCGGGTAATCCAACTCGTTCTAAACAACTACATAGTTAATAATTCATACTTACAATATTTTGATAAGCACTAAACTGAGCAATCCCAAACAACCAAACATATGATGCCTACGTTAAACAATCTATTCTTTTTTATTGTTGAGCTATTTATGTACTAACTATTCTTGATTGTAAGTCAATACTATAAACTAATTATTCTTGTGAATGAGATCTCTCATGATATGCGTTTTTAAAATTTTGAATATGATTATGAATGAGATCTTTGAAAACCGAAATCTCTCTATAAATTCTCTGAAAAACTCATTATTAATTGATTATGTTGTTTTGAATTGATATATATCCCTAAAATATCTATTCTCAATGCTTGGTTTGTTTTGAATTTGATATATATCCTTGATGATGCATGTCATGTTTTCGATGAGTCATCATTGACTGGGCGATGAGGTGGTATTCATGTGTCATTGTCTCCTCTATTATAGAGTGGAGATAGATTTATATTATTTATTGATATCATTATTACTATTTATTATTATTTATTTAGTATTATTTACAAATTATTATTATTCTTATTTATTCAGTATTATTATTATGATTTATAGATTTTTTTAATAATAATAATAATAATAATAAACTTTTTTTTACATGAAGTTGGATGGGAGTCTAGACACAAGCTGTGTTTTCACTCCTTTTTGAATACAAAAGCTTACTCTATGAAAAATAAATGCACTACTCTTAGCATTATTATTATTATTATTATTATTATTATTATATAGTGTTATTATTATTATTATTTAGTTATTAATAATATTAATATTGATATTATTTTTATTTTTATTATTATTATTATATAGTTCATTTTTTTTACTCTTGCTCTTTCATTATTATTATTTAGTTATTAATAATATTCATATTGATATTATTTTTATTTTATTATTATTATTATTATTACCATTTATTATTATTATTATTATTATTATTATTAAGTTTTTTTTGAATTACATTACATTAAGATTCAACCAAACACAATGACAAAATATTTTTTTTGAATTACATTGTGTATTGTTAGAGATGAATGAGTTATAATGGTCAGTTTGATTTGTTAATGGAATTGGACTTGGATTTAGATTTGTATTGGGATTTAGATTTAAATTTGAAATGGTATAAGTTTTAGAAAAAAGTAAGAGAGATAAAATATATAATTGATATTAATTTATTTATTTTAAAATTTTTAATTATTATGAAATGAGAAAAAAGAGTAATAGGGTTAGAATTTTCAAAAGGACCCACCATTTTATAGGAAAAAGAAACAAAAACCTTGGTAGTTAGATGATATTATGTAGAAACCCTCAATTATTTGACTAATGTCTTTGACTACACGTATCCGAGCACCAAACATTCCTTTTTTAACTTTATGTACCATTCCATAAACCCGAAACCTCCACCCACATAATCAAAACACACCTTAAAACGTTACAATGTTATGTTTTAGTGTGTTGGCTGAATCTTGCAACAAAACTTTGCGAAAATTTAAAATTTTGCAAAAGGTTTCGCAAAATATGAGGAATTTCATGGATTATTTCAGCACTTTTTTCTAAACACAAAATTGCGTATCTTTGTGAAAATTAGTGGTTTAAACAAAGGTGTGCCGGTTGGTTTGAGGACTTTTATTCATCAAAAAACTTAAGATTGGCATCATACACTTGTTTGGTATGATGTTAATGGTTGAAGGGGCTCATTAAAAACAAAAATCAGACTGAACAAAAGTTAATTAATCGAAAGGTTATTGATTTGTACACGAGTAATAGATTACTTGACAAAGTACAAATTTGACAAATACATATAGTGTCTAGTAGCAGTAAGCAGTAGTGGTAGCAGGAACAGGAACAGTAAGTAGGAGCAATAAACAATAGTTGTTTGTTTAAAAAAGATGTTTAATAGCGTAGTTGTAAGTTGTAATTAGAAAGTGTAAAATTACGAAAAATGACATATAACCCAATTAAAGAAATTATAAATTTTATATTCGAGTGTATAAATGTAATTTTATAACAAACTGTTAGGAGCAGTTGTGAAATGCTTCTGCAGGAAGAAACATTTGAGATTGGAGCGGTTAAACAATATGCAAATGCTTGTTGAAGTGTTGCCAAACAAGCTTTTCATCTAAAATGCTTACCGTTTGTCGCTTGTTGCTCATAAACGCTCCAAAACGCTTGTTGCCAAACACAACCTTAATGATGTCACAACGTTAGCGTACATTCACCATAGAGAAATGATATACTCTCTTACTACTTGTTATTACTTATATTTTTATTCATAGGATTTTGACAAATGTCATATATATAACGGTTTTAATGTAAAAAAATAATTATAATATTCTTATGTGCGTGAGAAGATAAGTAAACATATAATTTAAAAGAATATAGCAAAACTCTTTACCATAATATCTTGAATTTGGTTATAGACCATAAAAGTAGGGGTGAGCAGAAGAAACCGAAAAAACCGAAACCGAACCGAAAACCGAAAAAATCAAACCGAAAAAATCGACCGAAACTAGAAATCGATGGTTCGGTTTTTAGTTTTTCAAAAACCAAAAAATTTCGGTTCGGTTTCGGTTTTTGTCAAAAAACCAAACCGTAAAAACCGAACCGAACCGAACCAAATCGGTTTTATAATAATAATATAATAAATATAATATAAATAAATAAATGATAACTTAAAATTTAAATTGATATTTATTTTATAGATGAAATTATTATAATATATATTATCTTAATGTCTATATATATATATATATATATATGTTTGTCGTGTACGTGTGTTTACTTGACAATATATCATTACAATGACAATGATTATACTATGTGTATTTTCACAAGAATGTGTGTGTCTCTCATTTATATGTGTATAATTGTAAAAATTTGTGTAAATATTAATAGGCTCATACTGACAAAAAAATTAAAAAAATAACCAATTTTCTACGTAAAACATGTTTATTAATATAAGTTAGCCACAATCAATTTAAACGGTTTGAAACCGAAAAAACCGAAAAACCGAACCGCAAAAACCGAGAAACCAAAAAAACCGAACTGCCAAAAACCGAGCGGTTTCGATTTTCGGTTTTACAAAAACCGAATATTTCGGTTCGATTTCGGTTTTAGCCAAAAACCGACCCAAACCGAACCGTGCACACCCCTACATAGAAGTGTACTTGTGAAGAGCAACAATGTACGAATGAATACAACATATGACCTTGGCGATGTTGCACTTGTGTGGATCAAAACTTTGCAAAAAAATTGTACTCTTTCCGTATAAAAATTATTGTTTTTTGATAAAAGAACATACAATTAAAAAAAACATAATTGTTTCTCTTTTTTACCTTTTTTTTGTCAAATAACAGTTTTATTATTAACTAATTAATTATTATTTTATTTAAAATTAGTAATATTAATTTCAAATAAATGATAATATGATAAATTTATCTAACTTCTTTAGTTCTTTATATATTTTTACTAGTGGACATTTAAATAAAAACATACGAAAAATGAAACATGAGCTATAAATTTGAGATGGAGAGAGTATTTAAAATGCCAAACAATGAAGTTCATAAATTTGAGACGGAGAGAGTTTTAAATATCAAACAATGACAAAGAAATGCAGGTGGCACCGTGGCGTTATGAGAAGCTATATCGTTTAGTGGACTTTTAGCCACGGCTTTAATCGTCGCTAGAAGAATTCCGTGGCTAAAAACCTCGATTCTAATAGTGTGGGGGTGGGGTCTAAACTCTATTCACTGGTGAAACACAAATCCTATAAAGAAGATTATACACAGGAACTTTGAGTGCTTTAACATTGAGAATTGCTACTTTTTAAACTGAGATATGTAGTAACTCAGATGGTATTCGATGCTATTATAAGTTTTCATACAAATCTAAGAATTTTTATAAAGTATGCCTAGTTGTTAACCAAAACCATGTTTTAAAAGTGACTTTTGACAAAGAGTTTGATTCTACTTTTAAGGTGTTATTTTATTAACAGCCGTAACTTTTTGTTTGTCTTGAAAGTTGATATACCAAAGAAAAATTACTTTCTATTCATGGACGATCTATAATACTCGTATTAGGTACTTGAATAGAAATGTTTAGGTTTTATACATAGGGAGGATGATTCAAATTCATTGGAAAAAGCTTGACAATGTCGATTTCCAAAGGAACAATAACTTAGGTTATTGTACAAAACTGAAAACTCATTTGACAATATTTGCCCTTTAAATCTCACACTCACATCGAGATCAAAGCCTTTTGCTTTTTGCGTAGTTCACTTGCGGCTACGCATGAAAGTTGACAAGAAAAATATTGTGAACACATACCATGCATCATCATAAACTCTTGTAAACCCCATAGTTTAATTCTACCGATAAAGTTACAAATCTCCATATATTTTATCTTGTTTTATGGAATTGTTTGATTATAATCTCAAATGGAAACATGCATGCATTAATATGATACAATAAAATCAAATAGGGTAGAAAAAGTAAAGGGTGCTTCTAAATGTACACACATAATTTACTAACAATAACCATAGGTATAGGCAATCATTAGTCATTAATTACTAATATATATATTTTTTTTAACAGCGACTTTATTAGAACCACTAGCAAGGAGCTAGTAAATTACAAAGGAATCAAAAAAGGGTGTTGAAGCCAGCTAACCCAATTCAAAGTTCTATTACATCTAGCTACACACCAATAAAAAGAGCGTAAAACAATATTGTCGAAAATAGCATCCTTTCGGGGAATAGGAGACGCAAAAAGGAATTGGTTCCTGAAGTTCCAAAGGCTCCACCAAGAAACGTAAAACACGCCTTCCAACACCTCTTTCGTCTTAGAACCTAAACGTACAAAACAGACGAAAACGTACAAAAACAGACGAAAACGTATGAAAACGGACAAAAATGTGCGAAAACGTCAAAAAACAAACTAAAACGTGCGAAAACGTTGGAAAATGAACGAAAACGTATGAAAACGTATGAAAACGAACGAAAACGTATCAAAACAGACAGAAACGGACAAAAATGTACAAAGCGTACAAAAACGAATAAAAACATACAAAAATGCCAAAAAATCCAATAATTGCAGTTTGGGCAAGATTCGATAACTCTACAAATAATGAGGGACTCGTTAAGGTGCTTTTTAGTAAATTTACACTTTTAGTCTCTAACTGTTTTTTTATTTTTAAATATTTTCTTTTTAATTCAATAAAATCTATTGTACAGATTAGTCTTCTAGTTTATAGCATTTGATAAATATATAAAATAACTCAACTTTATTTAATAAATAAAAAATAAATTTTAATTTACATATCGAGTTTTAAAAGTAAACTTTATCGTGAAAAGATAGTATCTAAACATATGCATTAATTACTTTGTTTACGAAACTGGCAAGTCAAATATTGTACCATAAATACATTATAATAAATTGTTTAGATAAAACATTAAATTCATATGTACATGTTTTATTTCTAATAGCCTTCTTTATTGTTCTCGTAGATCAAAAATATCTTTGAAAAATACAATTTAAAAATTAACATAGGTTAATAGGTTGACTTTTATAAAAAGTATATGCTAATGGTGTACACTTAGTGAATTTTGGGTATTAATAGTAGGACCCGTAAAGGACCATCACAAAATAGTTTAGTGATGACTATCTTCGCAAGAAGTCTAGGGAAAGGTTCGGACGAGCCACGTGATTCCTCACTTATGCTACGTACATTTGAGAAAAAGGCATGGCCGTATGGGCGTAGTCCGCTTGTAGGGCATGCTGTCCTCAGAGTTATCATCAAACATACTTTTATATTTTGATTTCGAACTTGACCTCCTTTGGATCAATCTCGTGAGCGATATCTTGATCTTCTTCCGACCCCTTTAGTCTTAGATTTGCTCTGTCTTTCTGAACATTCCGATCGACGAGCCATGGGGGTGCCTCTTCCCATTGAGACGCTCCTTCGGTGCCTTCCGAAGGACCGTGACTTACTCTAGCTCCTCTCTGTCTCGAAGGATCGATCGGAAGAGTATCTCCTGGACCTTTTCAACAACAGGCTCCCGTGGGAACTCCTCGAAGCCCCGCTACTCGAACCTCCATAGGAGAGCTTTCTCGGAGTTGATTTTCCCTTACCCCGATGGTCAAGTTCCTTGATGATAGTTCATAACATATCAATATTTACCTTCACATAAGTCGGAGAAGGTTTTTCTTGGACAGGTCTCCGGTAGGAGTGAAGGGTCCCCCTAAAGGAGTTCTCACATTCCCTTGCACCCCGGTGTCCAATTCCCCCTTCCCCTCCCTCTTCTGGGTGAAAACCTCTTATATTACCGATCGTTACTAGAACTGGTAGATTTGTATAAGGGTCTCACAGATGGCGCCAAAATGTCGATGTAATTTTCTGTAAGTAGTCTTCAACCGCAGTACTTTGAAGGATCAAGCTTCTTGCGCGTCCTTAGGTAGAAACAAGACAATATAACGTTAACTCGCCCCATGTTTTTAATCTGAGACCAAGCTCTGACGTAATAATAAGTATATGTTTGGTATAGGTTTTCTAAAGAGATAAATTGAAGGTGTTTCTTGGAAGGTTCCGGGTGCGAGTGAAGGGGTCCCCAAGGTGTTCCATCACTTCCACTCTGCACCGGTGTCCAAATTCCACCTTTCCACTCCCTTTCTGGTGTAACCGCTTATATTACCGATCGTTTACTAAAACTGGTAGATTTGTATATGGGGGCCCCACTGATGGCGCCAATATGTCGATGTATTTTTCGGTATAGTAGTCTTCAGCCGCATTAATTGAAGGATCAATCTTCTGGTGCGTCCTTAGGTAGATCATGACAAGTTCGTTGCCCTAACGGAATATTAAATATACGGCGGGTTCGTGTAATCCGTTCATGACCTAGGAAATACTTACACAGATCATCACAAGTGTGATAAGGCAACGGATCTAGGAGAAGCAATCTGAGGAGTAGTGCATGATTAGGTAAATACATTTGTTTATCATAAAGTTATCACCAATAGATTAGATTATATTTAGTTTAGTTATTAAACAAACAAGCCTCTCAAACCATAGATTTACCTGCTTTCTTATTAATATAAAATCACAAAAAGAATCTTCTCTCAACCCCTAGAATTCTGTTAGACCGTGATCAAGCCTTCCCAACCTATTCTCCTAGAAAACGATAACAACCCCCGAGTCTTGCCTATACTACACTGCAACGATTAGGTACACTGCCTAGGGAGTTGTAAAACTTTATGTAGAAGTCCCTTACGACCTCCGCACATCAAATACCCAACAACCTATTAACTCATAACGATTTTGAAGTCATAAGGTGGTTAGGTTAGGTATTAGTCATATGATCCAACCAGAACCGGAAGGATCTACCCAAAGACACACCATAGTTAGAAATAGCAGTCCTTAGGTATGATTTGGAGAAGAATGAGAAAAAGGGAATAATATCGACTAAGACACGAGTTAACACTAGAACAATCACAACAAGGTGTTAGTAATTACGTCTTGGTAAGCATTGAAGGGGTTGAAAAATGAAAAAGAAATGTAAGGATAAAAGGTGTAAAGAAAGAAGCCCTCCATACAATTTTAGGCAGAAACCGGGTCAATACATATGCTATCAGTCTTCACAAAGATGAATTGTGGTATTGAAGAAAGACATCATGAAACTAGTGATGCACTGCACAACCCTTCCCATCCATTCAAGTTTCTCTTAAAAGATACTTGTCTTATTTGTCACGGAGATCAACACGACTTCTATTGACTTTCTCACTCCGAGTTAGTTGATAGTGAAAAGGTAGCAGTCTGCTCCAGCCTCCGAGTACTAAAATCAAAACGCACAAATCGAGTCTAGAGCCAAGAGATCAATCTATAAATCTCATTAGGAAACATTTCCTGATAAACACTTGTTGTTCAACATCTAGAACACAAGTGATAACAAAGAGTCCTACACATTATCCTTGTGATTTTGCCAGAACATTCAGAGTGGTACACTTCAGTATTCACAGTGACGATGAAAATCCTTCTAGAGTCAACATCAAACAAGCTCTGCAGTAGGTGACTTGCGAGATTCTATATGAATCAAACTTGTGATAACTAGATATCGATAATGGTCCTGTAAATGAATTGACGACTTAATCAGAAAGATAATAACTATCTGATTAACTCTTATCGTGTTGTCTGCTTTGAGACGTTACGGTAAAGAGAACAAGCAAGTACGGTGAATCTAATGCATCCGCGTTAGAGGATCTAACACTATGAGTTGGAAACCCTGTCAAGGAGGTTATTCTAAATTGAACCTACCTGATCACAGGTACAATATTTATACTATAAAACGGTCCTCACGGAACCAGAGGTTATCGCTACTAAACTTCGACGAATGACAAAGCCATATTTGTCAATATCTGTTATTTATTACTAACCAAAACATGCAGGTTTAGACGACGGTGTAGCAACCTCATTCTAGCTGAGTCAGATTCATTACCACATGTTCATGCTCGATCGACAAATATAAAGACATGATGAAAGCTCAAGTACATATTACTAAAGTCTTCTGCAAACTCTGATATTCAAGATTTTCCTTAAAGATATCAAAATTATCAAGAAAAAGATTGTCAAGAGAGATTGTTATCAAGCTTTCAAAATGATGAGCATGTTGGTATCAAGACACAAGATCGCAAGATGGCAAAGATGACAAAGATCTCAAGGATAAAGATTTAAAGATCTCAAGATTAAAGACAAAGTCGAAAGAAAATGACAAATGCTCAAGATCAAAGATCACATATCATGAAGGAACAAGCCTATAACAAAGACAAAGACCAAGACCAAGACTCAAGATCCCAACGACAACACAATCTCAATGACCTCACTTCGAGGGAGATTGTTAGCCTCAAAATATGAGTCGAATAAGGAAGTTTTGGCCTTCAGGAAGACTCGGTCTTTATATAATCATGTTGTAATAGGCTAGTTAGAGTAACCGGGCTCAATTATTAATCTAATATTGTATATGTTGTGGGCTAAAGCCCAACCAAAACCCGAGCCCGGTCCACCAAGAAACCCTAGGCGCCACTTAGTGAGCTAGGAGTATAAATACCCCTTCTCCACACAAGGAGAAGGGTTGGTTGTCTCCATAGTTTTAAAAAGCACGCCTTAAGGTGCGCCTAGGCTCCAAGGCTCTAAGGCTCAAGCTCTAGGAATTTTTTTAGATCGAGGCTCCGAACATGCACAAGGCTCAGAAAAAGCGCAGAGCCTTGGGATTTAGAGCCTTGAGCCTAGGCGCGCCTAGGAAAGGTGACGGATTTTAAAACTTTCTTTCGAATTTAACATTCATCGCCCTCATATGTTAATAATAGATTACCTAGAAACTACCTAGAAACTAAATAAATCAATCAATTTGAGTGTCTGGTCGTTCAATTCAAGTGTCTGCACATACATACTCCTATCTTTATTTTACGCATGAGATAACGTAATCTCGTCATGCAATGAATATGATACATTGCTTGATATTTTTGGTTCAACTATTAAATTTTTTTAGATACATTAATTTTTTAGTGTTATTTAAGTGATCATTAATCAACAAATTTTCGCCTAAACTATTATAATTTTCTTCAATTTAATGCGACTCATATTCATGAAGCCCGCGCCTTGATCTGCGCCTCGCCTCAAGGCTCCATAAGCCATTTGCGCCTTAGTGCGCCTTGAGCATTTCAAAACACTGGTTGTCTCATTTGTATTCTTACACTTTGTGATAATCCACCACCTTCTTTCTTCCTTCTTTCTTTCCTACTTTCGTATCTCTCTCTCTTTGTATTATTCTTGGTTTCGTATGATGGTGTAAGCATGTGTTAGGATTAGATTATATTGGTTCCTACATATGTTTATGTGTTTGGTTAGATGTTTATTATGGCTACCGTTAAAAATGATAGTTAGGCGGTGTGATGAAAATTTGATGGGTGGTACTATTAATACCCCCTTAATACCCGCTGTGTTGACAGGACAAGACAATTTTTTTTATGTTTTTTTGGTTTCATATATTTTACATTTTACAGTTTTTGACTTATAAAACTTTATAGTTTATGTCCCGCATTTTTTTCGACAGTTTTACCCACTTTATTAACAGGAGAAGACAACATCCTGCTCCGTATTTTTAATGTTTTACTACTTTTGACACATCAAATATTATATTTTTTTATTTCACAGTTTTATAATACAAACACAATTATAAAAAAAAATTTAGAGGAGGTATTGGTAACACTTTTGGGGATGTCCCAATAACCACCCCCAAATTTGATATGCGACTGAGACGTAACTGTAAGAAATGTGACAGTTACACACCGGCCTAATATAAAGTACTCCCTTCGTCCCAAAATTGTTGTTTATAGACAAAAAATACACAGTTTAAGAAAAATGCATTAATTACTGCTTTGGTTTCTACGAAAGTCAAACAAAAGATAGTTTTATCCTTGACAATTAATTAATATATTCTTTTAGTTTGTAAATATCAACTTTCATTAAGGGTAATATAACAAAGTTAATCAATTACAAATAATATTTTTAGTATTATGAAAAAAAAATAAACAATAATTTTGGAACGAAAATAGTAGCATAATTAATTTACTTTCAAGAAAAAGAAACTTAATATGTTAAATTAATTTAACAATCAAATCTCAACACCAAAATTATTTGACTCCAAATAATTGAATGACACAAACACTCACAAACACATAAAGAGTCAAACATTTCACTAAGCAAAAGAAGTGTCAAGTTCCCAAGCACTATTGTCAGCATCAAACAAATCCTACATCACCCATGCTCCCTGGTTTCTCTCTCTCTCTCTCTAGACCACCATCTTCACAGTCTATGTTATTGTTACTAAATAACTAACACTAGTACTAGACTCATTTTAGCCCTTGTGTTTAAATTACACACATTTACACCTTCAACTGTGTGTTTAAAAACAAAACAAAACACAGACATGTGAACTAAATTAATAAAAAAGGATCTCAGATTTAATGAAGACAACGGGTCACTTGCATCTTTGCCTCTAATTCAGGTGAATTCTTTATTAACTTGTTTCTTGTGAGTATTTATTTATTTATTATTTGCTCAATATAAAGTGAACTACCAAATTTATGTTTTTCACAGATTTTTGTCAAGTGGGTGGGTTTTGAATGTTTTATAAGTTGCATTTTTATGTGTTTCTTGATATGGGCTTTTGTTATTTTTTAATGATTTTGTGTTAGTATATAAGAAGTGATTTTTTAAGGTTTGTTAAAATGGGTTTTAGTTAGATTTAAGATTGGGATAATGGGTTGTTTATATTGGATTAGATTTTGAGGCATTGTTTTGTATTTCAGGATTTTAATTTTGGCAAAAAAAAATTGTTGTTTTGAGTATTTTGTATGATGTGATTGTTTTTATGATTTTGTGTTGGCATAAAAAGTGACATTTTTTTTGGTTTATTCAAATGGATTTTAGCTAATTTAAGTTTGAAATAATGGATTAGATTTTGGGGCATTGATTTATATTTCAGGATTTTGTTTGTTAGTGTTTTGAGTGTTTTGTATGTTGTCATTGCATTTTTGAGTCTTTCTTGAAATGGGGTTTTGTTAATTTTATTTTAAGATTTTTTTAGCATAAGAAGTGATCCTTTTGGTTTATTGATATTGGGGTGTTAACTTTGGATCCACTGAATTTGACTTGATTTTAGCGTTATTCTAGCTAGGTTTATTCAAATGGGTGTTAGCTAATGTAAGTTAACAATATTGGGTCGTTTTTAAATTGATTGCATTGTGGTGGATTAGAATTTGAGGGTGTTACGTTGCATTTGAAGATTTTGAATTGATTTTAGCATTATTTTGTACGTTGTGATTGAAAATATTTGTTTCTATGGGTGTTTGACAGACATAAATGAGAAAAAAATGCCATATTTTCTGATACATTACCTTTATTGTTCCTTTTCGTTAGCCAGAACCGGATCATGACCAGAGTTGTTCGTGATCGGATACTTAAAGATGCTAATGGTGATATTAGTGATCATCTACGCAACCATATTCATTTAACAAACTGTATTCACTTGAAAAACCATATGCATAAAAATAGTCCTATAATGACCGATAGGTCCCTTATCAGGGACCTTGTTGTTCTTCAAAGGTCACGATCTTTAAGAGATCCGTCCATGAGTCCACCTGCATTTCAGTCCCCTTCTACCCTTGACCAGCAAGCAAAACTGGTCGAAAAAGATGTTAGTGGTGGTGGAAGACGGTCCACTGGTTTATCAGGTAACTCATCGTCAAATGTGGGCCCGAGCGATGCCATTCGTAGAAGAGACAAGAAAGAAGAATCTAGTGGAAGAAGCTTTAAAGATGATTCACCATTAGATGCTGCTAATTTGGCTCGTGATATTTATCCGGGAAGTTCTGATAATATAAGCAAACAAAAGGGGCGGAAAAGTAAGCAAGAGGATCATGTGAAGACTCTTTCTCAGCAATTAAATGAGGTCCCAATTGATAGCGACAATGTAGCTTCATCACATAATCGTGTACATGGAAGACATGACAGTCTTAATAGGGGCAAAAGGCGGAAGTTTAAAGGTAGAGGAAGAGTTCCTCGGGCAGCCAAAAACGAGATGTCAATGGCTTCTAATTTTGTTGATGAAGGTGCATCACATTCAAAACAACATTTAGAAGAATATGGTGGTGAGCAGAATGTCACTGGGGATCCAAAGAATGGTTGCGGGATCCCATTTAATTGGTCAAGAATTCACGATCGGGGAAAATCATTTCTTGATATGGGAAGAAGTCTCTCATGTGGTTTATCAGATTCAAGGTCAAAGAGAGGTGGTCAACGAGACTCGAGTAAAATGCCCGTTATGTCTGATTACTCAACTTCATCTACAAACGGTGAATCACTGCCTTTATTAATGGACGGGTCTCAAGATAGTGCGGAAAATCGATCTGCTTGGGTTCATAATTATTCTGGCGAGTTAGGTCTTTATGTTGATAACTTATTAAATAGTGAAATAGACTCTGATCTCGCTTCAGAAGCTCGATCCCGCAACCAACGACACAAGAGTAGGCATCAAAATCTCACTCAAAAGTATATGCCACGAACTTTTCGTGATCTAGTGGGACAGAATTTAGCAGTACAAGCTCTGTCAAATGCTATAGCCAAAAAGAAAGTTGGTTTACTTTATGTATTTTATGGGCCCCATGGCACCGGGAAGACCTCGTGTGCACGAATATTTGCTCGAGCATTAACTTGCCAATCTTTGGATCATCCAAAACCGTGCGGGTATTGCAATTCTTGTGTAGCACACGATATGGGGAAGAATCGGAGTGTAAGAGAAGTAGGTCCCATGAATAACCTCGGGTACAAAGGTATTATGGAAATGATTGAAAATATGATTGTTTCTCACCAACCTTCACAGTACCGAGTGTTCATAATCGATGATTGTGGTACATTGCCTCCAGAATGGTGGAGTGCGATATCTAAGGTTATTGATCGAGCTCCTAGGCGTATGGTTTTTGTACTTGTTAATTCAAGTCTTGACGTTTTGCCACATATAATAATGTCCAGGTGTCAAAAGTTCTTCTTCCCAAAGTTGAAAGACGCGGATATTATCTATACGCTACAGTGGATTTCAACTAAAGAAGACTTTGAAATTGATAAAGATGCATTGAAACTTATAGCCTCGAGATCTGATGGATCATTAAGGGATGCGGAAATGACACTTGAGCAGCTGAGTCTTCTTGGGCAAAGAATATCTGTTCCTCTTGTTCAAGAACTGGTATTTTCTCCTAATTTTCCCTATCAAATAATAATACTAAATTCCGATAAATCATTAAATATGCAATTCACAGGTGGGACTTATATCTGATGACAAATTAGTCGACCTACTCGATTTCGCATTATCAGCAGATACAGTCAATACCGTGAAACATTTAAGAGAAATTATGGAGTCTGGTGTCGAGCCATTAGCTTTAATGTCACAGCTTGCAACTGTAATAACCGATATTCTTGCTGGTAGTTATAATTTTATAAAAGAAAGGCCAAGAAGGAAGTTCTTTAGACGACAAGCTTGTAAGATTTACTTCATCAAGTCCCAATTATTTAAACGAAAAACAATTATTTTTTCCATCATTATCTTACCTATTTAGTTATAATATTTTTAGTATCCAAAGAAGATATGGAGAAACTGCGGTTAGCACTAAAGACGTTATCTGAAGCAGAAAAACAGCTCAGAGTGTCGAATGACAAGCTGACTTGGTTGACCGCTGCTTTATTGCAGCTTGCTCCTGATCAGCAGTATGTGTTACCTGCAACGTCTGTGGATACTAGCATTCATCATAGTCCATTGGGGGGTGGTGGAAGAGATGGGCCCCGGAAAAGTAACTTTGACCATGGCCAGACAGTCGGGATCCAAAGGGGATTTGTGAAAAATGGTGGAAGTTCTAGTGGACTTCATAAGAAAACGAAAGAAGGTATATATAGGCAAGAAATCGAAGAAATTTGGTTGGAGGTCCTGGAGAATATTCAAATAAATAGCATAAGAGAGTTCTTGTATCAGGAAGGGAAGATGACATCACTTAGTTTTGGTGCAGGTACTTTTATTATACTCTTTGCTTGTGCTTTTTCCTTCCCATAAATCTAGTCTCTTTGGGTTATAATGTTGTAAATGCCAATTAGTGAATTAGTATGATACCAAACAGATTATTAAGGGTAAAATAAAAATTATATTGTAAACTTACCTGTAATCTAATCCGTGAGACTTCTTCAAATTTTCATAATATGTTTCTCCTTAATGTTCTTTTTGGCTATTTTATCTATCAACTAATCAGTAATCAGCATTTCATCAAAATATGACTGTTACAACTTTAAACAGCAAAAACACTTCCAAACGCCATATCACCCCTTAGCTTGATACACTGTCTGATTCTTTTCCAAGTCGAAAATAGTAATAACTCTCTTCATTTTGCAGCTCCAACGGTTCACCTTATATTCACTTCGCATGTGACAAAATCAAAGGCAGATAAATTTAAAACACACATTTTGAAAGCGTTTGAGCAAGTACTTGGATCACCCGTTACAATCGAAATGAGAAGTGAATCAGGGGCATCCCAAGAAGACTTCTATGAAAAACGAAGAAGTGAGATCATTGAAGTAGAAGCGTCTCCCAGAGAACGAAAAGCTGTATTGCATTATGATAACATTGATAAAGTAGAAGCTACTTCATCTCACAAGAATTCAAGTGTAGGTTTTCAAAGAACATTAGGGGAACAAAATCAATGTAGGAGCATAGTAAAAGGTAAAGTCTCTCTTGCAAATGTAATCCAGCAGGCAGAATCACAAAGAAACGGTTGGTCGACACGCAAAGCTGTTTCCATTGCTGAAAAGCTTGAACAAGAGAATCTGTAAGCTTCCTTTTTCCCTCGAACATTACGTTTAGAGTTTGCAAAGTGTATGGGTTGGGTATCTGGTCAAACTTTATGATACGGGCCGAATTGACCGGAACATTTTTTTTGTCTAAAACTTCAAACTTTTGGCTGTCAAATATGATTAAGAATAGTATACGTATTAATTTACATTTTTTTAGGAATGCGTATTTACTTTTTGGAAAGAAACAAAGGATTTGAGGGTCTTATGTTAAAAAAAGATACGTTATGCGGCTTTTGACCCATTGCCTCGTTCGACTTAATTGACATGTCATCTTTAAGCTAATTTTATATTTGACCCGTCACAGATAAAACATGATCAGAATCGTCCCTGTCATAAGTAAATGGGTTAAGTAGGCCACCAATTAGTGTGTTGATATGATGAATCTTTGTAGTAACTTTCTTTCTTAAAATTGCAGAAGAATGGAACCGAGATCAAGAAGCTTGTTGTGCTGGAAGGCATCTAAAGTTGCTCGTCGGAAGGTAACATGAAGTATTTGTTTACTATGGTTATTAACTTTAAGATATGGAAATTTCGACCCATTTACTTTGATGGGTCAATTTGGATTGTGTTTTCTCAAACAAGTGAATTTAAGTATATGACGTGTTGTAATAACATTGTTTTTGTAATCATAATACACATTAGTTATTATAGCTTGTAAATAATAAATGGACAAAAGTGTTTTCGAGTTAGACCCAACCCGACCTGGCCTGTTTTAACGATTACATAACTGAAAAGTTACACGACCCACCCGTTTTTACAGTTAACGCCTTGACTTTTTATTATTGTAGACTCACTAAAGAGGTCTTCTTTGTGCAGATTTCTCGTCTAAAATTTAGACCGAGAAAGCCACGGGCTTTGCTGAGATTCTTCTCTTGTGGAAGGTGTCTTTCAACTAGATCACCAAGGTAATACAAAAACATGTAAAATGGGTTCATCTTTTCATTTTTAGACTTCAATTTTATCGGTTAATTAGCTTTCTTTAATAAGAGTCATCTCCAAGAACAATGGAAAGGCAATTGTGCATTCCTTATATATTCTAGCTTTCAATGTTCTTTGTAGGCCCTTTGTAGTTGTAAACAATTGTATTCTTTTATTTAAATTGCATCTTTTTGTTCATTGTAGAACAGCAAGTTCCACATAACTTTTTATTTAGAGCTATTTCTATGTTTGCCCCAAAAGATTTTGGTGTATGCACCTTTTGCCCCAAAAAATAGTGTGTTCCTCAAATGCCCTAGAGCGACTTAATTAAAAATTATTAAAAGTACAATTTTGAAGTACAAAAAATATTTTTTTGTTGTACTTTTAATAATTTTTAATTAGGTCGCTCTGGTCGCTCCGGGGCATTTGAGGAACACACTATTTTTTGAGGCAAAAGGTGCATACACCAAAATCTTTTGGGGCAAATACAGAAATAGCTCTTTTATTTAATGTCTATCTTTTTTTTGAATGCTGAAAATGGGCCCCTTTGTTCATACATAGTCAATGAGGAGAAAGATTGAATTTGACTATTCAAATGACACAGATTTGAAAGTTTATGGCTCTTGACTCTTTGTGGATCCAAATAAAGTGATGGAGACATGTTCTTTTATTAGATTTTATTATTGAAAGTGATAAGTACCTTCCATTCCTTCTTTTGCATTCATCATGGGCACTAGTTACACCTATTTCTGGAGACTTTGACATCCTAGTTATATGTTTATAATTTGGTTAATCTCATAATGTCATACTGTACATGATGGTGCTGTTAGGATCTTTACTTTGAGGCAAATATATATAAGCTTACGTGAGGCAAAAATCTACGTATCTTTTTTTTTATGTCGGATCGTGTTTACACCTGCAAGTGTGAGGTCGTCGACATCTTCTATCTATCGTGAAATAATATCATGTTATATTTGAAAACTTTGCAAGTATACTACTATTGCTTAAATTATTCTGAATTAGTCTCGTCTGGATACCTCTTCACCTACACAAAACTTATTACTCTAATACAATTTAACAAACCCCTCCAAATGACATACAGAGGCTCTCACAAAACATGTCATATTGTTGGAATCATTGCGGCACAACTTTTTTTCTCGTTCAATGTTCTTGTAAGTCGTAACCAATACTTGGTTTATTTGTGTAGAATCAAACGATAACCTATAAATGTTTGATAGTCGATTAACCTTCACGTTTTGAATTATAGATTAGTCCGGTCGCAATACTGAAAAAGAGGCAATTCAAAATGTGAAGGTTAACCGGACGTCAAACATATAGGTCTACTATAAAAATGTCTGCAACATATACAAATTAAACCAAAACATATAAGTCTGGATTAATTTCCTTATATTTACAAACATAAAAACCCATCATCATCATAAGGTAATTTACATGTAAAATGCCCTAAAAACGATATAAATTACATCCTCAAGTAGTCTCTGCTGGAGTTAGCTGCCCTAACTGATCAGCAAGATTATTTACACTCCTCATATTCCACCAAAACTTCCTTCCATCAGCTTCTTTTATATCCGCTTTTGCAACTTCCTCAACACTATTAGTCGTTGAACCACCAGGGTTCTCGGTCAAGAACTGTTCCCAAAACACATCGTTAACATTAAGATTCACACTTGTTTCTTCAGTGGCAACAGCATTATCCGGTTCAGAATTCATGTCAATCTTACTTTCTTTAGAACCCATATTGATATCTTCTAATGGGTAGGTAATAGTTGGACTATCTGGACAACTTACAGATTCGTGATCTAACTCCAATGGCCATCTTTGTTTCTCAAAAGTGTCATCGACTTCTTTTAGTATACCTTCCCATAACGTGAGGGACGATTCCAATTGCTCTACCAATTCTGTGTCTAATGCTAAAAGGGCGTCAGCGCTTATAAACTCACGAACTGGGATATTAAAAGGACAAACTTGATTAGTACTAGTTTCAGTTAATTCTGACATCCTCCTCTTTCTATCGTTTGTTTGCACTAATTGTGGTGTGAACTCGAACTCATGACGTGGTTTCTGCAATAATTCATCTAGACAACAAAGGATATATTTTTGGAGTTTGCCAGCACGCTTTAAACGATCTGTTAATGCACGTGCTTCCTGTTCTAAGCGTTCTTGCTCTTGTTGGTGTCCTTGAAACTCTAAAGAAAGTGTTTCTTTCTCGTATTGTAGCATATTGATAGTTTCTCTGTATCTAACTTTATCGGATTCGGTCAATGAAGATGACGAAGAAGCTCCACTGTTTGCAAGATTCTGGACTGAATGACTATGAACCGGCTTTTTTCTGTGGATATTCTTCAAAAGATGCGGTTGACCTCTTATAAAATCCTCATTTGCAAACTCCCATAGTTCAGGATCAATTTTTCGAAAACCCTGCAAGATTTATAAACAAAAATCAGATAAACATTTCAATTATTTGTTAGAATTATACCAACATTTTCCTATCAAGATCATCATTCTGAAAGCTGATTTTTGAGAAATTCATTTTGAAAACAAAGTTAATGACGCAAACGGAACACAAAACCATCTTCTGATAACTTAGATGTAAAAAAAGGTATAATATTAAAAACGCGACAACTGAAAATACTACGTTGGTATTTTGTTTAACCAACTGTTAATGAAATGGAAGAATACATTGATCACTTACATAAGTATTAAGTTGTCTGATAAAGCTCGAGAAATTATTATGTTTAAAGAATCTTGGAAGCAATTCACCAGCGAATTCGCGTGGACTCCACACGACAAAACTCTTGTTAGTCTGACTCCACGAGACGATCAAATCCGTTAAGGGATCGTCAACCATTTCATACGTCTTGACGATGAAAGGAGGCAAACCATTGGAACTACCATGACCATCATTCGTCATCGACCAATACAACTTTCTATCCACAATTTCCAAAAACTAAAAGATCACAACAATTCAGTTTTCTCAAACCAAATATTACTTACTATAAAAGGAAACATCAAAGTAGTTAACACTAGCAACTTATTTTCTCACACTTAAAGCAAAAGCATCTAATAAAATATTTCCATTTATAAGAACTTTATTAGTGCACACAACTCACAAGAGATTTTCGACGTATCACCTGAACGAAAAAGAACAAAGAATCGCAACTTCAAGGTTTCAAAAATGGCTTTTAGGGTTGAAGAAGCATGTCTCAAACGTACGAATCACAACACCTTTTAAGGTTCTTGTGATCTTTTTTGTGTCGTAATCTAAAGGTGTTTTGTGGTCGAGCTTACATGAAAGACATTGACTAAGTCTTCTGATGATCAAATATGGTGGACATGTTCCTTTTCACGTTGTTGTTTCGTTCGTTTATAATTTTATATGGGAAACATTAATGGGATGACGTATGTGCTTTGGTGGATTTATCTTAAATTATATCTTGAAGCTGGAGATATTTTTATTTAGCCTTCCCTTAGTTATAGATCTAGTGCATATTTGCCCACATTTTTAATGAGAGATTAGAATAAGAGAATCAATACTATTGGAGTATTGGGCACTATACAATGTAACGAAGAAAACAAATTGCTAAAGAACTGTATATATAGTTGCAAGAACTTTACGATCGATTAGATGTGTGGTTGTTTATAGTGTAACAAGCATGGTTTGTACTTCGTAATTACCTATACGACTTAATGTCATCATTTACCACTAACTCTTCCAAAATTATTTTCCGCAATAAACCTTATATGCATGAACACTAACTATAAAAGAGTATGTTACTATTATAAACGAAGCTATGTCAAAATTGTACAATCTAGTAAAGATAACTAAAGATGCTACAAAACTGCGACAAACAAACACCAAATTCTATTTCTATTAACAATTTTGAGCTAAATGGATATGTAACTACTTATTGAGTTACTACTTATTTTTCACACGTTGCTTTATTTAACATAAAAAGAAACAAAACCGATTGTTTTCACAACTTTATAGTGACTAAGAAGGAAGAAAACAAAACGTAGAATAAGGGGCTTGTTTGTAGTTTCTTATAATAAGAGGGTGTTGAATGCATATAACTCAAAGTGTTGGGCCGATAAGATACATAATTTTGTAACTTCTTATCCACTCCAAGCCGCGTTATTTTTCTTCTGGCAACTTAAAGTTACGTTATTAGTCCCTAGACATTTAAAAAGGCTAGATTACGGGTGCCAAACTTCCTCTTCTTTTTGTTTTACTTGGAAAACAATTAATGCTATTTAAATAGATGTCAACATTGCATTCCCAATAATAGTGTTGCTATTGAGAAATAAAATTGATGTCATAAATGTCGCTCATTTTTTTTCTACAAAAGGTTTAACTTCCAATTACAGGTTAGTACTAGTTGAAGTGTGACAATATCATGTAGCAACTAGTTATAGTTACGATTAACGAGGTTTTTAACCCGCGCTTCGCTGCGGAGCGCGGGCTTTTACGTTAATTTATTTTACACGGAATTTATAGTTGGAAAACCATTGTTTTCCTTCTGTGTTGTATAAAATTATGATGTAAAAAAACTGGATGAATAATGTGAGAACACATTTAAATGAGAAATACATTTGTTTTATGATCCTTCATATAGTCTTAAAATTGGTATGTAAACCATTACCATCTGCAATACATGGAGTGTTAATCTATTCATTTCTTTTTGGTTCATGCTGCAAATTCCAAACTCCATCTTCTGTATTAGTCAATGTCTCGGCTGATGTTGGATAAACCGCCGTTGTAGTGAAACTTTTCCTCTTGCTTCAAAGCGCAATGTCCCAGCTATCACCATTGTTGCGCTCCAAAAGTGTTGCGCTCCAAAAGTGCAGAACAAACTGCCTGCACATATAGAGTATTAGTATAGTCAGACTTCTTATTAACATAAAAAATCCAATGAATACTTCGTGGTTCTAGCAACACTAACTCCTTAAGACTACAACATAGTTTTGTATAAACTAATTCTGTGGCGTTCGTACACTAAGAATACATTTTAGGAAACTCCAAATCGATAACCTTTAACACAGTTAACATGTTCGAAGCATTTGCTCTTGTCAATCCGTATTCAGAAACGATTAGTACTATAATTGGATTATGAAAGTTTCATATATCCACCTATGCAGGTCTATGAATAATTGGGAGTAATCATTATAAATAAGGATTCTATGAATGTGTTTTAAGTGATTCTATGAATTCTAGGATCTATTTCTAATCCAATAAGTACTTGTTCACAAATAATGGATTGTTCATATATCTCCTATGACATATAGCATCAGTATCTGTTTAGCTAGCATAAGCTATTATTTGTAGTTCATAGAGTTAAGATACACACACAATAGCAACTTATATATGTAGGACAAAATTGCAAGCTAAAGTACAGGTTCTGTACTATAGTGGCAACGAAAACAGATAGGATTTGATCCAATATAGTAGCTTGCATAGCTTTAAATACATAGTAGCAAACTTATATATGCAGGCCAAAATTTCAAGCTAAACTACAACATGCCGACTTGTTCACATTTTACACATGTACCCACCGAACTTACTTTAAATTGAATTTCCTACATGTCCCATTTTCCCTGTGCCATACCTGAAATTTATGGTTCACAGTACTGCCATTTTTCATTGTATTGGTTAAAATCTCTAGTATGGATAAAATATCACCCGTAGAGTTTAATAACACATACTATATGTGCAACGCCCTTTTTAAAACTTATTAACAGCCACAAATTAGAACGTTATTTAATAACGTACCTTTTAGATTGTCAAATACCCATGGTAGAGTGTGTCATGAGCCTTCTGTTGTATTAATTCTTGAAACATTGCTATTGCAGCATCTCTTTCCCGGTTGTTTTTTGTGTTGAGGGTAGGTTTTTGTTTTTTTATTTAATAACGTACCTTTTAGATTGTCAAATACCCATGGTAGAGTGTGTCATGAGCCTTCTGTTGTATTAATTCTTGAAACATTGCTATTGCAGCATCTCTTTCCCGGTTGTAGGTCCATCTTTTAACAGACCTACTATATATGCATCAGTTTAACAGCCTCTATTCCAATAAATGACTCTCAACACAAACAAAAGCGCCCAACACCCTGCACATATTTTTGAATATGATAAGTGAGATTCACTACATGTCGAACACCCCTTGATAATATTAATGCTCACAGAAATGTATACATCTAATAATATATTAGAGGTCAAATTTGTTTCAGGGAACATCACCAACATCATAGTCAAACATCACCAATATCCCTCCCACTAATGAATTACCTCAAACAGTAAGCATACATATTTTCACTGAACTGGTCATAGCTAGCTGATAAGCTGTTAAATTTATCTTCATTAAGCGTTTTATAAGTGACTACTAACACTTGCCAGAACAAAAAATGGAACGCGTAATTAGGTGGAGCTACAGATGTGCACACAATTTTGTTGTACCATAGTATCAAAGATAAGTTCTTTTATATTAACTTGGTTAAATAATTAGAACATCGTTATCATAAATAGTTTTACCCAAACACAAAAACTACTACCTCTGAAAGATGTTATTTCTTGTTGCAGTGAGTCATAGTGTTTCTCTCAGACTTGAAAGCATTTCATCATTCATGCTTGTCGGACTTGAAAGTATTTCGGCATCCGGGCTTAGCTTGGTTTTCAAATCCTTCGAGAGAACCTACAGAAAGGTCGCATGCCCATTAGTCTGATCTAATCCATTTCTGTCGCGTGCCCATTAGTCTGATCTAATCCATTTCTATCCATACTAAAATTGACCCAGAAGACATGTGTGTTTCGGCTTATGTAGTCGGCTTATGGCTTATTTGAATTTGGGCTTATGTTTCATAAGCTTATTTTGGAACTTTTCGGCTTATATAATGCACTTTTTATTAAGGGGTCTCCTACTGCATGAAGATCACTTCTCGCATACAAAACTTCCTAAAATAAAGTGTTAATATCAAAATATATTTTCCTCTTTCTACGGCCCTTTGCACTTCATCCAATATCTTAGCAATAACCACATATTATTTTTGTGTGAAAAATACAAAATGAGTAATGGACATAAGCTCACGGATAATGATTGGCCTAACCTGCAGGGAGCACGCAGTTACGCTCAAATTCCAACTTCAACGCGCCTCACAAAATCGCCTAACAAAATCTGCACCTTAGAGGCTGCAAAGATTAGGAGTATAAAGTTGATAAATCAGTCCATGGACACAAAAAAATATTCAACAAATTCAAATATTTATGAGTGATAAGTGTTAAAATGTACATATAAAATACCCGGGATTTTGCCAATAAAAGCCAAAAAATATGCCAAAAGATGGAAATATGTGTGCTTTTGTGTCATAATGTGCAGGAAAGGATATTAAAGTCAAAAAGAGCAAAAACGAGCCAAAACCGACAAGAAACGGAAAAGACAAGTACAAGAGAGAGATACAAAGCCAATTTCAAAAGCCGAATCAGCCCGATACAAGAGAAAAGACAAGAAAGTGAAGAAAAGGACAAAAGATTGAAGGAAATGACCACTTTGCCCTTTCAATGGAAGATGAAAAGACTAAAATACCCTTGGGCTATTTTTCTACACTATTCATATAACAAAATCCCAAAGTAAAGCCCATTTCCT
>BQNB010102721.1:0-24181 GCA_026074375.1 Tanacetum coccineum | reverse complement strand
CAGTTCATCAAGCATCCACAATGAACACAATGCTTGGATCATTCAAAGTCCCACCTGGATCACTACCCGTTTTCCCAATCACATTCATGATGATCATGGTCCCGCTTTATGATCATGTAATAATCCCACACGTACGAAAATGGACTAAAACTGAAACGGGTGTTTCTCATCTTCAACGAGCTGGCATTGGTCTTTGCTTTTCCATTTTAGCTATGGTTGTTGCGGCTTTAGTTGAGACCAAAAGAAAAAAAGTTGCAGATGAACATGGCCTTGATAACGGGCGACTGCCAATATCATTTCTATGGATTGCATTTCAGTATTTGTTTCTGGGGTCTGCAGATCTTTTTGTGCTGGCTGGATTGATGGAGTTTGCATTCAGTGAAGCACCTATTAGGATGAGGTCTTTAGCTACTTCGTTTTCTTGGGCGTCCTTAGCTTTGGGGTATTATCTCAGCGGTGTGATCGTGTCACTTGTTAATAGTGTCACAGGGTCAGGAAAACATCACCATCCGTGGCTATCGGGTGAGAATTTGAACCATTATCGTCTTGATAGGTTTTACTGGCTGATGTCTGTTTTGAGTGTCCTGAATTTGGTAAACTATGTATTTTGGACTAACCGTTACAAGTATAAATCGATATCAGCAAACAATTAAAGATCATATGAACTTCTAAAATGTTTATGGTTATATAAATTTTGTAAATTTATTATGTGTTCCTGTTTTTATACTTAGCCAATGTAGAAAGTAAACCTTTACCGCATCTAAAAGCGTTTACATGTCCAAATGACAATCTTATGTGATAATTAGCAAGTGAAGCAATGTCAAAGCGTTACATGTGAAAAACATATATGTCAACTACATTTTAATGAGAACATCGCGATTGACCCTTTGTGATGTTGATCGTGAGGCCGGTAACGTTTAAGATTCGCCATTCCACCCTCTTATAAGGAAGACATTACTAATATCTGTGCTTAAGTTTGTGCATATTGAGTTTCAGACATGTAAATGTGTTATATTTGAGCAAAACAAATTTGAACTTAAACAACAACACACTTCAGTTATATAAAAGACAGACTAGAAAATGATATTCAAAAGGGGATGTAGCTCAGATGGTAGAGCGCTCGCTTAGCATGCGAGAGGTACCGGGATCGATACCCCGCATCTCCACACTTCATTTTTTGTGTTTTTTTGTGTTTATTTACTTTTATTTATATATTTACCGTAGGTTTTTATGAAGCCAATCTTCTTACTCTCGGGTTTACCTTAGGGTAGAAATATGATTTGTTTATATTTTACATTAACTAAACGCACCCAAAATGTTTACCCGAAACATGCTTCGGATAGAAACATAGCATAGAAGGATAGAAACAAATCAACAATACCAAAATATAGCTACTAAACAAAATCAATACTCAAAACTATACTTAAAATCTGTAGCATTAATCTCTGTATCTTGAGTTGATTCATCTTCAATCCTGAAAACATGCCTTTAGAATCAGAAAACCAAAATCATCACCATTATAGCAACACGCCAACCCTTTAAGAACAACCCGCGCGCTCATGCCTTTGGTAAAACCATAAGTCCAACAACCATCTAAGTTATGATCATACCCCTCGTCCAGTCTACGAAAACACAAACCGGCCACCAAGTCACACAATTAATCCAATCCAAACACCAATACCATGAAATTTCCAAACCTTCGATAACTCGTTTAGACTTTCTGATGTTAAAACTCATCAGCCTCATCAATCGTCTCAAGCTACAAGCTAATAAACGGGCGGTATTGCAGTAGACACTGTTTAGATTTAGAAAAAACGTAATGAATGCATATATATGGTAACTTAAACTATATTTTCACACGATACATCAAAACTTCATGAAACCAAAAAATAACAAAAAGAATCTAACTTCATCAATAGTAATACTAATCATCTTTTTATCAAGCTTACATAAAAAGACCAAAACAAAACTAGCTCAATGCAAATTGACCCATACAGCTTGACCCGGTACACCATCATGAACCACAAACAACATATAATACCCGGGAGGCGCCACATTAGCCGACGAAGGCGCACGAACAGTAACCCTATACCCAAAAACCGAAAACTGAGCCACATCCACAACATTCAAAATCAACACGCGTTGATTCATTGCAAACGAATGAGTAGCAAACGACGGCGCAACTAATGTAACCATAAGCCTTTTGTCCAAACCACTTAAACTCATACTAACACTTAACGAAAAATACTGCCCGTACGTCACGACCTCTTCGTCGAGGGCCGTGATCAGTGGTCTAAAGTACGCGAAACGTTCGTCCATATAAGGCGGCGAAAAGGACTCGAGACTTAAATCTGTTGGGTAACTTACTCCAGTAAACTCGTATGACACGTGTGGATTACTTCCACCCACTAAGATCCTGCCATCTGGCAATAAAGTTGCACTTGAATGATACATTCTAGGCCTTTTTGTAGGGTTCAACACTGTGAACAAATGCTTACGTGGCTCATACAAAACCGGGTTCAAAACCGGTTCGATCGCGTTCTCCCAACCGGCCGTGCCACGTGCCGCGCCGTTAATGATCAAAACGTCACCGCTAGGTAACAATACCATATCAGGCATAACTCTACGTAACGGCATTTTCTCAATGACCCATAACGGATTAACCGAATTAACTACCATGCGCCCACACGTGCGAGCTGCGGCCACGTAAATCCCGCGCTCCGCGTAGCTAAAACTCCCCCCTCTCGCGCCCCCGCACACCATCACCTCAGCCGGGGGCGGGTTCAAGGAGTTTTCGCGTAAAGGTAACAAAACCGAAGAGCCCGTTGACGGGTAGGATCGTTTCTCGCCCGGCATGATTGGATATTCGCGTAAAACCTTGCCATGCACGTAGTCGAATAATATCGAACGTTGGTTCGCGAAAATAAACAGATTTCCATCGGGCACAACATGTAGAAACGGATAAAGATTGTTTTCTTCCATGTAATCATTAGTTTCGACTAAGAAACTTAGGTTAAAAAGCTTCAAATTCGACGTCGAACCGATAGGGTTTCTCGGGTAAAACTCGTAAGAATAAGCTCTACGTCCACCAACAATGATAATATTTCCATCGGGTAATATATGATTAGAACTATACCATCTTTGAACACTTAAATTTCTTTCGAGTTCGACCCAATCACATGGTTCCTGATCATTAGCACAAGGTGTAAACAAACGTATCTTATGATCACCTGCATGGTACCCACCAGTTTGAACTAATGTACCAGTGGGGTCCACAGCACCAGAAGAACACCATACATTAGTTTGGACAGAAAGTGGTCGAAAAGAGTTGGAAGGTACGTCGTAAAGTATCGAATGAGCCGTGCAATCGGGACGTACTAACTCGTCGTTTAAACGACATGTTTGGCCGTATGGAAGGGTTAGATTTGATGGGCCGAAATCGGTTCGATCAAAGATGACTACTTTGTTGTTGTGGAGGAGTTGCATGTGCATGGCTGATATGCCTATGGATCTTTGGAGTAGTGTCCATGTCCCTAAGGGTTTTCTTGGTTTTTGTGGTGGTGGTGGTGATGGTGGTGGTGGTTGTATGGTGGGTGGTGGTGGTGGATTATGGTGGTGATGGTGGTTGGTGTGGTGGTGATCGGAGGTGGTGCATGGGATTAGGTCAAGAATTATGGTAAAGATGATCAAGAAAGATTGAATCTTGATGAATAAACTCATTGTTACAAGATTTTCTTGGTGATTTTTGTTTCGATGTATAATTTGGATTTATAATCTTGATGTAAATGGTTTTATGGAATATAAAAAATTTGTGACAAGATGATGATTTTGGTAAATATTGTGTTATGTGTGGTTTTATGGAAGTGTTTAGGGTTTATGATATGGAAGTGTAAATTAAATGGTGTATTTAAGTAATTTTATCTTTATGTACATCCATTTAATTAGTTAGTTTTCAAAATAAGTAAATTACATAATGAAAAAGAAAATTTCGTGTTGTCAAAAATCCCATAAGATAAACATATATATGTAAATAAAAAGTTACAAGATAAATAAAGAATCTGAAAAATTAAGAAAGATTGAATCTTGATGAATAAATTTGTTACAAGATTTTGGTGATTATTATCGTGTTATGTGATGTTTATATATTTTGGTTTTATGGAAGTATAGATGGTTTAAGTAACTTAGCTTTATCTTTCATCCATTTAGTTAATTTTATATGATAAAACAAAAGCAAAATTTTGTACTAGTCAAATATGCCATCTAGAATTTGAAATATTTGGGTGATAAGATAAAGTGATAAACGTAAATAATTGTAATTTTTTTTGAATATTTTGAATGGTGAAAAAAAGTGTATTGGTTGACTATTTACAGCTCTTTAGCTAGTCTATTGAAAGTGTCAAATTTATCGTAACAAATACTAGCTAGGAAATAGCAGTTGCAACAAACTTTTGTTGGTTTTTCTTGTGGTACCTCAATGGCCTGGATTTTTAGTGGTTATAAGCATGGTTGTTAAGATCCCGATCTTGATCTTAGGATCTTATGACTTTACGATACTATAAAGCAAAAACGATTCGAATCTTACATATTATAGGATCTCGATCTTGACCATAGGATCTTAAGATCTAATACGATCCGATCTTACTTTTTTCGGACCTCAAACTAAAAAACTACAAATTTATGGATTATGTTTTGTACAATAAAAAAGCGACATGTTAATCGTCTTAAATATTTCATAAACGTAATTTATGACAACATTTCTATGAAATATTTATATAATTTTGTGTGTATGATATGTAATAATTTGTAGATTTATATAATATTACAAAGAATATTAGGAAAATGACATTATAGTATGATCTTACGATCCCGATCCGATCTACGATTTTGATCTTGCAAAAACGAAAACGATCATGGGTAGGATCTCGATCTTGAAAACCTTGGTTATAAATAATTTTGTGTGTATGTTTATCAATGTGAAAAAACCATGGTTTTTAATAATGAAACATTTTTACTTTTCTTTGTATCTTGAACAAATGATCAAAGTATAGATAGCCACTATCCAAATTGCCATAACAACTTTCTAGCTATCTATTGAAAAAAAGTGATAGACACGTCAACTATTATCATGTGAGTGCTCCTAAGAAATTATGTAAGATATAGAAAGGAATAATTTTAATTTTAAACAAACAGGGTTGGATGAGTTAGAAAATCCGCTTCATCTAAACATAAGTTAATAGTTTGATTCTCACTCCATACAAGACTGAAGATACTCTAAAAGCAGTCTTTCTACTTTCGGATAGATGTAAGATTGTCTACATTTCACCTCTTCTATTATTCCAAGTAGCCTCTCTACCTTCGGGTAAAAATAAGGTTGTTTACATCTCACATTTTCTATTATCTCATGAAAGACGAGATTGGATACAGGTGAAATAGAAAGGAATAATTTTGGCAAAAATAATTAGTTAGATACACAAATCAATAGAATGGATTTTTATTAGATATGAAACGTTATGATTCTGGATACAAGTCATGAATAGCTGCTAAATCTTCCGGACATTCCTTTTAAATAGAATAGTAGCTATTGCAAAGTTCAATCAATCTTCCATAATTATATAAGCCTATAAAAAACCAGGAGCACTTGCATTAAATAGTCGGGTCAACCCGCCTGGTCCGACCCGACCCGGTCTATTTTTTTCTATTTTTTGGTATTTACGAAATAGCCCCTCGAGTATTTACGAAATACCTCCTCACCCTATGTGTCAAATTACGAAAACTACCATCATTTTAATTTTTTTATAAAATACCCCTTTCCCCATTAACGGCCGTTAAGTAACGACCGTTAGTTTAATTTTTTTTAGAATGCACCAAAATAGTGCTTGAAATCGATCGTTACTTAACGACCGTTAGTAACGACGGTTAATTTTTTTTATTTACAAAAATATACCTCCTCTCACGTCTAGCCGAAAACAACGGCCGATAAACATCCCGCAGCGGAGCGCGGGTAGACACGCTCGTTAATCTCAATAGTTAGGAGATCTATTAACAAAGCTATTATATTGCGGGTACGTATATAGAGAGATCGCTCCAAGTTATTGGGCGCACAAAAAATTTTACGAGTATAAAATAATATTGTCATCTACTCTAGACATACATTTATTTGGGTTCGGCTTCATGTTGATACGTCTGAGGTTTTGAAATGTTTTGATGATGTCGCTTAGCAGAGCATCCTCGGTTTTGCTTTTGGTGACCATGCCATCTACATATGCTTCTAGGTTTAAACTGACTCAAGCCCTAAACTCCTTGGTGTAGCACAAGCATTATTAAGACCAAATAATATTTTGGTGTAGCAATTCCCTCATTGGTGTAAAAAGGTGATTCTCTCTTCGTGAGATTCTATCTCATTATACGTAGAGGTAGCCTTTGTAAACAGCATCTAGAAACATTTGCGTACATAATATCAAAAAAATTAAGAGGCTTGGGGATTCTACTTTTTCAATATCCGTGTGATAAAACGTATAAGTTAGTCTTTCTGGAGCAACATTGTTCAAGTTAGTAAAGTCGAGACACATACGTCAAGTACCATTGCTTTTCTTGACCATGACTGGGTTTGCAGCCTTGGTATTTCACAAGTCATAGAATGCCTGGATGAGGTCCTTGACTTGGGAGTCCATTCCCCCAAGACCTTTCTAGGCAAAGACTGCGTCTTTTTTGCCTAATAGGAGGTGCAAATTGGTTTAGACCTAGACTATGTTCTGCTAACTCCCTAGAGACACCAGTCATATATGATGGTATATGATGATTTCCAGGCAAAGACATCTAGACTCTTTGTTAATAATTGAACGAGTTGATCTTTTTACTTGTGGTGGGAGGTGTGCTCCAATCATCACATGTTAATCTAGGAGCGTCTATAGATGTTGACGACCCTTTCCACACACACAACATGCAACTTTGGATGCTTCCCCATTGTATTATCCCTTTTCATTGTTACTTCAACCGCTACTGCTAAGACGTATGTCCTTCAGAACAGTTGCTTTTCACAAGTAAAATATGCCTCACCATAGAGTTGGGAATTCAACTACCGACCAATACATGGTTGATACCCAATGTTAGTTTTTGTGCCATTCTGGCACTTCATCCTAATACAAAGATCAATTAATTTCGATGTTAGATTTCTTTTTAGACAAAGCTAAAATTCTCAGCATGATCGATTATTGGTGACAATAGGGGGTGTGTCACGACTCTAAGTTCCAAATCTACCACCCCCTCAGGGTAAGACCGTTCCCATGAGAATCCGACCAGTGGCATTGTTGGTGGTTTGAGAGTTCTTCTGGCGTGCTTCGGAAGCTTGTTGAAGCAATGCTCATACATTATGTCAATGAGTTTCCTTCATACATCTATATTTTACTAACCTTGTAATCATCGATCATGGTCGTGATGACGACTGGATCTGACGATGGGATGAAAATGTCCCATGGAATGTTTCTCGGTGGAACCTTTTGCCAATCTTCTATAACTTCGTTGTTCCTTTTGTTGCTTGATTGCCATGACTGAATCATATTGATATGATGTGTTGGTCCTTTGGGAACGTGTAGGCTTTCAGGGAGTGTATGCCTTGAACTCCCTAAGTAGTTGTCGATGTAGTTGCTAAGATCGTTTTGCAACGAGTTTAGGTCGTTTAGTGATGTGCGTGAATTGCAAACACAAAAGTTTTACAATCCCCTATGCAGTGTACCTAATCATTGTAGTGTAGTATAGGCAAGACTCGGGGTTGTTCTCGTTCTCTAGGGGAATAGTTTGGGTAGGCTCGAATCGAATGTCACTAAGGTCTAAAGGTTGAGAGAAGATTATTTTTGTATTTTTATATTTTTTAGAAAGCAAGTAAAATCTCAGGTTTTGTAATTTTTGCTATTTTATATAAATTTTTAGAAAACACCAACTAAAATCTAGCAGTTTGGCGAAGGGGGTTTGCTTTTTATACAACACATAATTAACTACTAATCCTAATTTCTAATCATATAATCTAACTACATGTAGGACAAAAATCGCCAAGAGGCGGTTAAATATACGTAGTTTACATATCATCAATGAACTCATACTTCCCCTTAGTTTGCCTCTCCTAATTCTACTATTTGACCCGTCACAACTTGTGCGGTCAATGTCGTAAGTCATTATTTCCTAAATTCACAAGCTGAATTATAACACGAACCCACTTTCCTATGCAATATCTCCGTTAAGGCATACTGTAACACCCCCCCATAATCATAACACAGCTGAATCCCACTTGGGTGCTAATTCAAAATTACATATACAAACAAGTCAACAGACAAACTAGACCTCCAAAGTGACCGTTTAATAAATGTCACAATCGATTTAATAAAATAACAGTGTTGCACAATATTCTGACGCTTTTTGCCAACAAACAACATGAGTATCAAACTTGACTCATTTCATAATATAAAAATTTATCGACCGCTGAAAGTACAAACTGAGATCTTTAAATCATACGATATCCCCCACCCATACCCCCATACAAGCAAGCACAAGTACTAATCACCAACATGCGAGAACTACATGCTAAAAAACTCCCACAACAATTCAATTCTTGAGTGAACTCATAGAGTTTATAAATAACCATATTCTGAACACAAGCATAAGCAAAACAATAGTTCACAAGCCAATACGATGACTAAATCCACAAAACCAAACCTTAACACAGGCTGCCCATCCTGGAGTGACAGTTGTACACACACCCGCATGCCACACAAATACAATCTGACTACCTCGAGTGTGACCAACTCACGGATCACCCACCAGACAGGGTCGTTAAGGCCCAAATAGACCTATTCCATTCTGCACATTAGCTTTACCCATCTCTAGAGTCAATTAACCAGTCCATGACGGAAGACGGCCACCATCAGACCTCCTAGCAAAGAAACCACGTCTCACATCATCAAAAACTCTCATTATGTGTACTCGAATTTTTAAACAAGCATGATCTCCTTCGTGGGCTTAAAACATTTAAAAGCGATTTAAATCCGAGGCTATGGAACTCACTTAAATGACAAGAAACCAGAAACAAAAACATGAATCAGATACGATCAGTAACGAAGAGGGAATGATCTACACGACTAAAGGCGTGCACGCAGACTTCTAAGCATGGATAAACAACGAGAATCTAATACCGTAAGAAGTCAAAATCAGAAAATGATAACGGGATATGTCTTTCCGAGATATGCACATGGCATTGACACTAGGACTTTACCCAACTACTTTATTACCTCAAAATTGATGTGTAACTTGGACAAATATAGATAAAACTCTACTTATTTTTCGTGTCCCTCAATTCTTATTCTATCAACGTTTATCATATACGTTTTCAATTTCAGGACAAGACGTAAATTCCCAAATTCTAAAATTAGACCAACTTCCCGAGCCTCTAGATCCTAAACCATAATTGATAAAAATACAAGGCTTTCACCGACAGAAAAGCATTTTGAGTCTAATTTTCAAAAATTTAGGCCTCACTTTCTAAAAAGTTCCAGAACCATGTGAAAAGACTATTTTACCCCTGAACATCCAGCCAAGAATATTTTCTGAATTTTAATCCTTTACGGAAACGGCCATAAATCCTAAACCATGATAGCAATTCAAGTGAGGCCAATTGGAGGTATTAGGTATATGTGTCTACTACAGAGCTCAACTTTTTAATTCAACACTTTAGTGTAAAAACCTGGAGTTTAACTCCCTTTTCTAAACAATGGTCCATAATTGATCAATTTTAGCAAAACGGTTATAACTCACTCATCCGGAGGAGTTATGGATTTATCCAAAGAACCACGTGGTCGTCGTATGTTGTACCCTTCCTCCATGTAAAAACCCAATGGCCTCCAAGTCAAATAAAATTCGTTATAAGCCCTACTATCTGCATTACAAATTCTAAGTACACACTAAATATTTTCCACAGTTTTGGTCGTATCTCGACCATCCGGAAGAGTTGGTGTTGCATTAAACTCGCCACTAGGACCTGAGATATTGAACTATTCATTCATGTAAATAACCACTAGGCTTTAAGCCAAAAATATTTCGTAAATAAGCTGTTTTGCTAATAATGTAAAACAGTCCCAAAAACTTGTATAATTCCAATCCAAACACCATTTTTAACAACATCTAACACCATGCAATGCCATTCTAATACCTTCTACATATCTCATACATCAAAATCTCATATAATTTAGATAATCAAAATCAAGATCAATAAATATCATGCATGTGCACAAAATTTGAAAATCAAACACATACATTCATATAGAAATTAATCAATATATAAGGGTTCAAAATCACTCACAAACACTTGTAGAAGCCAAGAAAAATATCAAAAACAATTCCTCCTTTTCCTTTTGTTTAGCCGAAACCCCAAACACTCTAGAAAAATCAAACTCTTACTTTTCTTTAAACAAGTATTGCAATAACAACTACAATCAAACCTTAGAAGCCTCTTTCACAACCAAAATCAATAGAACCTTCAAAAATCAAGATTCAATAAAAATACTTGCATGTTGATTTTATGAGAAAAGAAAATTAGGGGTTTATATAGGGATGATTTGAAGTAGATTATGAGTGATTTGGTGAATTTTGGTGGTGATTGATGGTGGCTGTGGTGAAGGTCGATGCATGTAGAGAAGAGGGAGGAGAGGAAATCGGTTTATGATATATGCGTGTTTTTATGGGATAATTGAATGAGACTTAAACTTTATATACACTAGTCCATAAGTGTTTTATACTTCCTAAATTGTAAAAATTTTATTTAAGGGATGTTTGTTTTGGGTTTATGTAGACAAAAAGAAAAGGGAGAAAAAAAATTAGGCTTTGCTTGACTTTTCTAATTATCTAATTGACTCCCCATCTTTTATAAAAATTAAAGGGGTGTTTGGTTTTCAGTTTTGTTGGAGCCTAAAACAATTAAGGAGGGTGTTTGGTTCATATATCACACACACACACACACACACACACACACATGCGCGCGCGCACCGACACACACACAACACACACACACACACACACACAGACAAATCAAAACACATATATATATAATATAATAATATTTTTATTTATTAAGTATATTTATATATACAATATAGTCTAATAACTATTTTGCAAACCACGCCCGATGGCGGGCTTGCCTTGTGAGTATCTAATCGAATGATAATGGTTAATCAATTACGATAATCGTAAAATAGTTATAGAGTGAATAAAGAACAAAAAGAAATGAATGGTACTCTGATATGAGAAAATAAAACTTAATAAAGTATCTGTCATTTTACAAACTATATGCTTTTAGTTCAAATGCGAAATAAAGCTTCTTTATACACAACATTGGTCATTGAATTTGTTCATTTGCCATCTTAACCCTTGAGACAACGACGTATAATTGCACATGAGAGAAAACCGGCTTATGAAGAAACAACCCACCATAGACAATGTTTAACCTTGACTTTTATTAATGGTCATATCGAAGCAAATTTGAACAGGAAACTATCGTCGGTTTAATTTAACCGACATCTTAATGTCTGTTCGGCTAACGACCATATGCGGTATTACGCTAATAGTACCCCACTCCCACCTGATATCATATTAGCTTCAATTATATTTGTTCTCATTCTTAGTACTTGAAGGCTAGTTCCGTTACATAGTTTGGCATTTTTGTCAATGTTTCTCATGCACATAACCGGAGTACCTATTTTGAGTTTTAAACTATGGTGCGCAATGCAAGACATGTTAATGTTATTAAGGATATAAATGCTAATTAATGTTACTTGGTAGGTATCGTTTTGTTATTGATATTAAAACATTTGAACAATAGTAAGCATATAAATGCTAATTATGTTCTAAATATGTTTTTGCCATCAACACTCCATTTACTAACACTTAGTTATTTGCTAATTGCTATGATCATGTATCTTTTATGTTGACTATGATTTGTTTTTTTTTTTTTGCTATTTAGATCATAATTATTTTAGCGCAATGTACTTTTTTGATAATAACTCGAGCGGACAGTAGCTTAAATTGACAAGAAAGAATCCATTTAGTGTGCATTTTATAAATAATAGCGTGTCAAATGTAATTTAACGGTTCTCTTGTGCATTAAAAAATATACTACGGGTTACTATTGATTTGTTCTATCCATATCATATGCCATTTTAGTTGATGTTCTTGGGATATAGGACAACATTCAAGCATTTATCATATCAATCAGGTCGTGAGTCGATGCAAGAATGGCTCTCTCTTGGAAATAACCAGGATCATATAGGATTTTCAACAATTCCAAGTAGGATTCCTGAATAAAGGAACCAATATGATCGTCTGAATCAGGAATCAACATATCATAGTTTTTACCACCAATTTTACCGTTCTCAATGTTTAGTACCCAATTAGTAAAATCTTGGATTTCTTTCCTTTCAAAACTATTGGAACCTAATCATAACCTCATGTTGACCGTTAACTTATTTTTTTATTTTTTCTTTTAATTAAGTTCGTAAATTAAAATAAGATATGTTCTTTATCACACATTCAAACACCTCATAAATCACAAAGAAACTAATATTAGAAAAGCCAAGAACATCAACTAAAATGGCATATGATATGGATAGAACAAATCAATAGTAACCCGTAGTATATTTTTTAATGCACAAGAGAACCGTTAAATTACATTTGACACGCTATTATTTATAAAATGCACACTAAATGGATTCTCTCTTGTCAATTTAAGCTACTGTCCGCTCGAGTTATTTTCAAAAAAGTACATTGCGCTAAAATAATTATGATCTAAATAGCAAAAAAAAAACAAATCATAGTCAACATAAAAGATACATGATCATAGCAATTAGCAAATAACCAAGTGTTAGTAAATGGAGTGTTGATGGCAAAAAAAATATTTAGAACATAATTAGCATTTATATGCTTACTATTGTTCAAATGTTTTAATATCAATAACAAAACGATACCTACCAAGTAAGCATCATATTTAATCTTCACGAAGTACATATCTAGAAAATTGACCAGCATAGGTTCTAGCTTCTCTTGTCTTCACATGATATTGTCTTAGCTTCAATTATATTTTTTCTCATTCTTAGTACTTGAAGCCTAGTTCCGTTACATAGTCCGGCCTTTTGGTTAGGCGAGCTTTGTGAATACCAAGAAAAAAATTGAGTAACAGTTAATGAGTTATAAACATTGTAACATATGTTTTAGAACCAAAAGATATTGCGCAAATCACATCATATGAGTCCAATAAAAATAGTTAATGCCAAACATGCCAAAGTAAAGCAACCTGAAATGCATACAACCGGACAAATCAATTTAAGTCAAATATTTTGAATTTTACTGCATATTGATAATCATATTCAATATGTCCATGTCGATAGAATTCACAAACATGCAAATGTATTTGTGAGTCGGCCTGACCTGAACCAATTATAAACCCCTTAATCAACCATTACGCCATAGTGCCATGTCTAAGTAATTAAAATCATAAAAGCATTGAACTAAGAATCTTCTGATATTCTACGCTTTCTTTTTCTTTCAAATGATAACAACGTATAGTGTGAAGATGTCAAGATGATTAAAGCATGATGTAAAATTAACTAACAAATATGACTATCTTTAAATTAGTCACAAATTGCTTATGGATATTGTTATCAGGGCCGTCTCATGGTTTTTAGAGGCCCCGTGCCAAATGTATAAAGTGGCCCTCCAAACACAAGAGTTAATATATGCGAAATGGCTCTCACCATGGCCTCGTGACTGGTATAACGCAATATCAAAATGTTTTTTTATAAACAATAGTAAATGAGCCTCTATTTTGACATATATGATATTGAGCCCAGATTTATATGCATATGACAATACAACATACTTGTAAAATTGGAGGCCCTACAAATGAGTGGGCCCTGTGCAATAGCCCCACATGCACACCCCAAGAGTCAGGCCTGATTGTTATGATTACAATTGCATACCTCATGACTATTTGTAACATGATCTAGGTCTAGTTACATGGCCCACCCGATGGGCGTGCTTGTTTTGTGAATAGCGTTTACCAAAAATTAAATCGATTATTAAGATACCAAATTATTTATTGAATGCATTACAAACGTAAAGAATGACATGTGCTATATCAACGTAAAGGTAAATTAAAATTCAAATATTAACACGTAAGACACTTCTGCTGCTATATGTACAATGTTTTCACTTTTAACTGTTTGTAAAAATCCTAAGACACGCTTCTGTTTGTAAAAAAGGAGACAAATATATAACTTAAAACTAAAAATCAACAAAACATATTTCATTGCAACTTCCGCGGAATATCTCAAAAAATAAAGGGTTCCTATTTGTATATTACAAAACATATAACATAACAGGCAATTAAATACATACAGTTGTTCAACAGTTGGAATGCTTCACCGCTTGCAAGCCAATTAACCATGGTGGATCTGCATGATCCATGATAGGAAAATTTCTCAAAGAAGCAGCTTGATTTTTCTCTCCCATCATTCTCATAGCTACTTGCTCGTTCCAATCTATTTGCAAAATATGAACCAATTTGATATGTCTAATGGTTTCTTATCTTAAATGGTTACAACCTTTTCTTTTTGTCAAGTACAGGTCAATCCTCATGTTTTATATCAGTGAGTTGAGGCCAAGTTGTACTATGGTCTTTACAATAACAATATATATGTGAAAGAACAACGGTTGTTTAACAAACATTATAAGGATGAATCGAATAGCAAATTGAGCCAAAATGGCGGACCAGGTAAGCCTGGGTTTGTGTAGTGTGCCAAATGTGTTGTTTGAACTTAAAACAAAGATGTGCTGCTTTTGGTGGACCGTTGGACGTTTGTTGATCATAGCCACCTATTTTAGTTACTAACAGCCAAATTCATAAATGGCCTATATACAGATCATTTTCGATGGCCAAAATACATAATTATCATATCTTACTTGAATTTAGGGCTGGTTACATAAATATTTAGGGCTGGTTCCAAAAATATATACTTTTCGTATCTCACTTATTACTTATATGTTACTTACAAAATATATGCAACTCATTAAAAAAGCGGTTTAAAATGTACTTAACTAACACCAAAAGTGATGTGATGAAAATGCATTCATTTTTGCATTTTATCAGGTATACACTACCTAAACTTTAAATGCATACTCAATTGGTTACATACTAATCAAAGATACATGTTGGATTTACAGTTCCCAATATACACCTTGACATGACACACTCATAAAATTCAATGGTCTTAGTTAACAAAGCTACAAAATTATAATAATATTCAGTGGAGAAAAAGCAATTAACATTATAGAAAAAGCGTAAAAATCATAAGCAAATAATACTTAAGAGTTCAAATGGTTAAAGTTGGATCTTTAGACGTTCTATAATAACTAAAATTAAAGGAGCAATTTCTACTAATATTGGAACTAAAAATAGGATTTCTTGAGTGTGTTGCACAAACTAAAGTTATTACCGTTATACATCACCTTTATTTGACAAACTTTTGCGTCCTACCTTTTTGTCAATTGGTTTCTTTGTAGTAACCACTAACTTTTACGTCCTTAATGTTGAAACTTAGTGACCACAGTTTTATGGTCACCGAGCTTTCAAAACTTAATTTAAACCTTCAAAGTCCATACACTACTTAATGACCATGAGGCCAAGCTTACCTTATTAAAGCTAGTATGAAATTTACTTTGTTTGAGTTGCTCAGTTGTTGTATTGTGTGGTTTCAAAAAAAGTTTGACCATTTGGAAATATTTAAGATACTATGTAAAAAAGACCAAATATGAAGTTTTGAACCAATATATCAATCTTTGTATTGGTGAGAATGGACTACTAAGAGCGTCAAAGACATTAGTCACCATTTATTTCAAAATTTATAAATAATATTGTTAATGACATATTTCGGCTTCCACATACAGACAATATTTTGTTGTGTCGCCGCGACTCCATAAAAACCAAACCTCGTATGCTCTTACTCTTGTCCTACGTATATATAAGAAAAGTTTGATACAAACTCATATTCTTATTGATTCTCATTCAGGTATCATATTATAATGATATGAAGTTGTACACACAAATGAGGCTAAAAGAAATTAAGGAAACCTAAATTACATGTAAGTGAAAATATTCAAATTTTGGCTGAAGAGCCAAGTTATCTCGAACATGCAAAACTGAATTTGAAGCCTCAAGCAGTGATGACGGCTTGTAACGAATACATGTGTGTTAATAACACGGTACTTCTTCATCTAGTTTTAATTCATCATTCACAACTTTTGCAACTTTTCCACCCTTCGATTGGCTGCCAAAATATGTATAACTAACTTTTAAAATCAATGCCCACAACGTCAATTGTTAGTAAATACTCATTGTTTGTAAATACTGTAGGATCCCGTAACACTTCACTTCATATATTTAACCACGAGAGGGTTGTTCTAGAGAGAGAAAGAAGAGAGAGAGTTGAGAGAGAAAAGAGAAAAGATATTATTTTAGAAATGAACAACTTATTTTTTCTAAAGAAGACAAAGCTTATATACCCCGTCACGTTAAAGGTGACGCGCGGGATATTTAACTAGGACCCGGGCTCGGGTTTTGCTTGGGATTAAACCCGAAACATATACACTATTAGATTCACTATCGAGCCCGATTCTCGATAATATCCTATTACAACGTTAACTAATTAGAGACCGAAGCTCCATCATAGAGTGACCGAGCTTCCTTGTTCGACTCAATAAATTGAGGCTAACAATCTCCCCCGAAGTGAGGTCTTGAACACGGGAATGAGCTTCCTTTATTGACTCAATAAAATTGAGGCTAACAGTTTATTCTCCACAACCATCAATCCCACAATTGGAATATGCTCCCACATCCTATCAACAGCAACAACCTGAATTTTCCCAACCAGACTCCGGTTTAGTTGTTCCAGTGTTCCAGAAAGGGGATGATCTAATTGACGCAATTAATCACATGATGTCATTCTTAACTACTGTTGTCGCAGTGACGAGTCAAGGTTAAAGTTTCAAAAAAATACGGAGATGGAATTGTATTTTACCCAACGAAAACTTGTTTCACATAATTTCATTCCCGATGAGCGAATGATCTGGATCGAAATAGATGGACTGCCACTCAATGCATGGACTACTAATGCATTTAAAAAGATAGCAGGCAATTGGGGAGAAACGGTTTTTGTAGATGAAGACGCTGATGAAAATATTGCAAATGGAAGGGTATGTATCAAAACAAAAATAAAAAACTCACATTATGGATTCGGGTTCTGGTTTCTATCATTCGGAGTCAGATACCAGGTTAGAGTTCGTGAGTTTGCAAATTGTGGTACCTGATTTGGACTTCATAGACTAACATCTCAACATGATATGAATCTCAGAGCGTCGGGAATGATCCGGATATACCTAGTAATAAGCGAGTCACAAGAGAAGGGAGATCCAATGATAAGAAGGAGCAAATGGGTTTCGAATTGACGCTCTGGTATATCGGTGGACTCCTTTGAAGAAAGGCGAGATCTTGGTGAATAGGGGGGGATTTTTGATGCTGGTAGTGTCCAAGGATTATAATGGGAAAGAAATTTGGACGATGATGTTGAAAAAGATATTAAAAGATAAAGAAAGAATATAGATTGTTCTTACAATGTGTACTGAGAAATGTTGGGGGGTGTGTGTGTGTGTGACCCCCACCCCTCCAGAGGGGCTGGTACATAATTAATATGTCTATAATGTGGAAGGTGGAGATTCTTGAGGATCATTTTGATGGTGTTCCGTGGTAATGAGTACCTTTGAGCATAATGCGGATGTTTAAACCCTCTATCGGAATAAGTCTCTTTTGGAAGTTATTATCCCAGTAGTTGCAAATGATCTACTAGCATTGTGTCTCCTCTCTACGCCCCCGGGTAATGACTAAACTTGCAATGAGTCTTGTTCTACGTGGCTTGATTATGTGGTCCTCTAATTACTGAGAGTCTAGATTTGAAAACGTGGAGCTATAGAGATCCCTAAAGGGATATTCAAGGGTCGTTCTATCTCGCGCAATTACATTTGTGGAAAAGAGTATTTTCCAAGCGATTTACAGATTTGGGAGTTATTTCATGGGCAATGTAAAGAAAACTATTCTCCTTACACAATGCATTAATAAGAGACGAAAACAAAGAATGCCGGTTAGATCTCTTTGCATTGTGGTACGTTTCAACGGGTGTTCGGCTTGTCCTATTGGGATGTCTTTTTTTTTTTTTAGGTTTGCGTTGGGGATCGCCCTTCTGATTTCTGTAGCCGTCGGTTTTTTTGCGTGTTTGTTTTGTATCGTTAGATCTTATCTCTGTTCTTTTTTTCTTTTGTCTGTTGGATCCCGATTTGCGTGTGGCTTTTCTTGCTAGCTTCTTCTGAATTTTTTATAAAATTTCTACTTGCCTGTTCAAAAAAAAAAATTACCCACAACGTCAATGTTAGTAAATACTCATTGTTTGTATATACAAAGGGATTTTCAAAAATATATCTCAATTCAATGGTATTCACTACAGGGCCCTTAATTCTTTCCGTTGACAGTCTTTTTGACTAATATATGCATAATAAATTTTTATTTTTTGAAATGTTTAGGAGCAATTGAAAACGTTTCCATGTTGTCAAACAACAATTTCACTACAGCCGAGTTTGAGATTTTTTAATCTGTCTATAACCTCATAGCCATGGTACTTCACACATTTTAATTGCCCCACATTTGATGGTGAGGGGGTTTCTTGAACTCAATAATAAAAACATCATATTAGTATCTGAAATGACACTAAAGAATGCAACGCGTAATTAATTTAAGTATGCAGAAAAGGAACAAAATAAGCAAAAACAAAGCCATGGTGTCGTAATGACTTTTGATACCTTGTGTGGCCTAATGTTATTAAGAATGGATGCTAACTTTATTGAAGTTAAAGGAGAAGAGTGTACCTGTTAAGGATACACCCTATGCATTCACCATATGGGATGGATACATTTTACTTCATCCTCTAGTGTCAATTCTTTATAACTCCTTTATCTTTTCTTGACCTCATAATTGTGAGACTTAGTGGCATGGACCTCAGCTGCTTCAGGGTGGATTTTTCTAGACTTGGTAACATCTTTATTGTGTTTATTAATAGGAATAAAGTTGCAACCGAAACAGTGTGGTTTTGTTTACTCTCATCAGAATCTGCAAAACAAAACATGTTATATTAGAGTAATGTAACGTTGGAAGCTCATTTAGTTATTCACTTAATCCGCAAATATAAATCATGTAATACATAATAAATACAACCTATATGCTATTGCTAAGTATGATCTTCATAACAATATGGCTATGGAATTGACAATCATCTAAAGGCAGAATATAACATTGAGTTTTCAGGAGCAAAAGATATTGTGCCTTTTATGGTACATAAAAGCGTCAACCTATACGTTGGTATGAGACATCAACAACGGATCACTCGACTGCATATCTCTACAAAAGCCATGTAGGGAAAGAATAACTTTTTAGAGTAGTGTATATGTTTAGAACAGGAAATAGATATATTACTCATCATGTACACTCACCTTTTCTTATATGGATAATTTTTTACTAGGTTTGGTTGCTGGTTTAACATGCATATCAAAAACAAATAATGATGCTAAAAAAACCAAAACACAAATATGTCATGTATTACCTAATCAAAATAGAGATCAAGATAAATTTGTTAATATTACCTCGGTTCATAAGATGCGGATGCATACCTAGTCTGTACTTGCCTTCTTCAAACCGGCTGGTTATAGAATAGATCACGAACAACAACTACAACATCCAAGACACGCCTTAGCTAAGGTACTCTAATTTATGCCTACCTTTAAGTAAACTATGGGTTTCAAGGAGAATGACAAAATCGATGTTTGACAAATCATTTTGCATCCACCTATCATAGTCTATTAAGAATGACAATTACAGCTAGTCTTGTATAAGTGTGGAGTATATATTAGCTGATGTGCTTGGCCCAATCTGTAACCATAGGAAAATCAACATATGTGTCTGCCTTTAAGTCTGAATGCCACTAAATTCAATAAAGAGATATATTCAATAACGTACTAATATGTTAAGAGATAAATGTTTAGACATCCTAATAAATTAAAGTTTTATTATACATGCTTCTTCTTCAATGGGTGGACTGTAACAGTCTATTAGTACACATTCATCACCAATAGGATCCACGTTGGTTTTTGGTGATTCATCACCAATAGGATCCACGTTGGTTTTTGGTGATTCATCACCAAACCATCAGAAAAATCAGAAATTGGTGGTGGTGTTGCTGCTGCACCGCTACCTCTGTCACCAAATGCATGATCATATGGAAGAACAGGATAAGAATACTGCAAAACATATCAATGTAAAGCATACCTTTTTGGTATCCAAACTTTGTAGGGTTGCTGGAATCCATTTGATTATCTGCCAACATAAGGAACGACATAAATAAAAATATGATATTTCAAATAATCAAGATCATGATAATTCAAACATGGTGATATAAACATGCTACAGAAACATGAAAATAGAAGAATTAAAACATGAATAATAGTATACATGATGGTTGTAAACGATCTGTGAAACAATTGTGATAAAAAAAATACCTTATCATCCTGTTTGCAACAACAAAGTCGACATCCTCCTACATAAACAAAATCATGGAATCATATTAACATTAATTTAAATGTGTCTTTATCCCTAAAAAGTAAAAACCAAAAAATCTTATATCTGTTCAATAACACATTAGTGCTCATACACTCAAATACTTTTTTAGGCATTTCAATGAAGTGTTTTAGGCATTTCCAATCATGTAAATTTTTCAGGCATTTCATCGAAGACTTAGTGTTCATTCACTCATAATATATATTGTTTGAATGTATTAGCTTAACTACACATCCAAACGTCAAAATTCATACACAAAAAACATAACTTGATCAGGATTTAAATCCAAACATATACTTGCTACTTACTAAGGTATAATAGAACCCTAGCAAATTCAATTAAGAAGAAGGGTTAGAAATTCAACATACCTGGCAATTAAAGATTCAATTTTGTCACAAGAACCCTAACAAATTCAATCACGATCTTGCCTTCGGTATTCTGGGTTGATTAATCTCTCAATAATCCTAACACGTAAACAAAAAATAAAACAAAATAATCCGATCAAACAATTTTGAAGAGCATTAGGGTTAGATTTAGGGGTTTGGCCAGTTGGGTTTAATTATGTGATTGTGTGTTTATTGTGTTGATTTGATGCGTTATGTTAATTTGAATTGGTATGGTACCCATTTTAATTTTGAAAGGCAGATTTTAATTGATTTGTTATACGTTTTAAATTATTTTGTAAGGAAGAAAACTGATATCCAGTATAGTTTCCATTTCAAATCCATGTATTCTCTCAATATCTCGTAACTGATTTTCAAGATTTGAATTGATATCCACTGGTGTTTAAGGTTTTTTTTTCAAATGTAATCACAAAGTCAGGAACAGCTCTAGTGGTTTAGGCATTTTCTTATTTATGCCTTATCCCGGGTTCGAACCTTGTCATAGCATTTTTAGCACGAATTTATTTGCAAGATTTCACTCATACATACGTGGATAAATAAATGTGTGTCATTCTTGGCTGCCTAAGTGGATTAATAAATGGTGACATGGCATTACAGCTAATGACGTGACTTTCTTTGATGATTATGTGGCATTAATCTTGCTAAGTCATCATTTTGGTATCCACTTATATATAATGTAAGATATATATATATAAACATTGTTCTACACTAATTTAGGCTTAGACATTTATTTAAAATGTTAAAATTGTAAAAATACTATTTTTGACACGGTTTCGGCAAAAACGCGAGAAAAGTCGAGAATTACTAAAAATAAAGATAATTAAGCTTCCGAAGCTAAAATATGAATTTATCGATCCCTCAAACGCTAAAATGAATAAATATTCAAAGCACGACGCGGAAATAGCTTTTAACGATGATTTTCGTTAAAATGGCTAAAAGGCGAAATGTGGAAATTTCTAATTAAAGATAAAAAATAAGGCTCGGGTTAAATATCGACCTAAATTGCGAGATGTTATAGTCTTCCCACCTTAAGGGAGCGCCGTCCCGGTGCTCTACTTGATGTACTTGCCCCAAATTCACTTGTAACGAAAATGAGGGATCTTATTCTCGAACGAATTCACACGTTCTTCACGTGACGGTTACGCGACTTCGGGCGCACTTGAAATTTCAAAGCGGCGACCAATTCGATATCAAGTGGTGATCTCGCCGATCAACACAAAATGCACATCGTCAACTGGCCTCGTCGAAAGAGAACATATCGGTTGCGGAAATTAATTCGGAGTATACATAACTCCGACAAACGTACCATAGTACTATTCACACATAATCAAGTAATTGCCATTCAAATTGATTTCATATCATTCCATGCTTGCTAAATAGTCAAGCCATAAAAATCTCAACTTAATCATGGCTAAGTCACAACCAACAAAATATCATGCTTGTTAATTATCAAGCCATTATCATTCTTCATGATGCCGTATCCATCAAGCCCGATAATCATCGCGAAGTACGACCACTCGACAGTCCGCAAAATGTCTTGTTATATTTCAACGAGCCCAGAAATCAATCCCGCTCAAAGCCACTCGCCAACGTCTCATCATATTTTAACGAGCCCACAAACATGGGTAGGCGTTACCCCCGATCCAAATCACATTATATCACATTAGGCAATCACACAGAGGTGGCGACATAAACGCCCACATTTAGCAAGTAATTTCACACATAATTTCACATAATTTCAACTGCGGTATAATGATTCATTACTATTAGCTTATCAAGTTCGCGGCGGTCGATACACATTCGGAAAAATCCATATAAAAAATTACGAGTCGAAAGGAGTTCATAGCCCAAAGAATGTTTCGTACGGACGAACACACGTTATATCGGATACACATAAGCCTACTCATTCACAATTCGTCACTTACATAAAGAGGCGTCCCAATCCATGTCAGTAAAGAATTATGAACTTATGGTTTGGCGGTTTATAATTTCCTTATTCAAATGAAGAGGCGTCCCAATTCATTTCAATAAGATGATTATAAATCATCTTACTTAAGTATAGCCGGTACAAAACACAATATCAAAACAATGTTACGTTGAGAAGAAGGAGTCTCCTTGGCGGCATGATTCTTCGAAATCGTAAGCAGTAACGAGAAGAATAATGAGACGTTAGTCAAACGCGTTCTAAAGGTAAGTGTCAAAAGACGGCACGATCTAAGGTGACAAGTTAAAGTCGTACTCCCATCAACTGGGAGACTTTAAAACAATGGATTACGAAACAACATATGCGATTCAAAAGCATAAGAAGAGTGTTCAAACTCAGAGTCGAATGATAAAATAACTAGTGGAATTGACAAACTACACCGAATTTCAATATTATCAAAAGGAAATAAAGTAAAGTCATGAAAACGTTTTGGAGATTATCGTATCACTCATGATATCTTGAAGTAAATGATCTTATTAAGGCGTACCATAGTACTATATGTAAGTAATTATCGTTACGTAGATGATTTCACATTTAGGCTTCGGTTAGCATTGGCATCAAACCAAGCTTGATTAAAAAGCATTGACAACTTATACACATCATGTGGGTAGGCGTACCCCTCCGATCCGAATTCAATCACATTGGGTAGGCATACCCATCCGATCCAAACTCACACCCACAAGAAATAATACCAATAAGACATAAGTGACCAAAAATAGTCAACGCTTGATAAGTGTAAGAGATCGAAAAGAATGTAGCTCATATATATAGGTATTCTTATATAATATCAGAATTGATGCTCGAGGGAGTAGACGAGAAATCAAGAAGCACGCGAGAATCAGAGTGGTCACTATTTATATAACTGACCGATATAAGGTAAATAGTAAGACGTCATAAGATAAACGTAAGAGAGCGAAATCATCGTCAAGCGTTAATTATTCATTATCCATGAAAATCTTTTAGAGATGCTAAATAGAGCATATAAGTTACCAGGGAGTACGCTCGCGGATATCGGACAATGGTGAAAGACTCGTAAAAATTCTCGAAAAA
>BQNB010102720.1:0-24182 GCA_026074375.1 Tanacetum coccineum | reverse complement strand
TTCATTTGTACATTCGTCCTTCTATGTGCTCTCTTAAATCGTTGACACGTTCGTATTCTACATGCTCGCGACATCTTATATCGCTTCTTCACAAACTCTCATCCATTCCCCTCGTGATGCTATAACTATTTTTTTTCTTTATGATCCACTCATTCCTTCGTTGCATTGATTTAATGATTTTTCGCTACCTTGTTCACAAAATGTTCAATCTCTGTTTTAGGATTCTCTAAATCCTAAAATATCAAACTAATTATCACCTTTTTGAATTGGCATTCACTTCCTTTGAAGATTAGTAATTTATTTGATTCCTTCATTTGCATTGATTATCATCCCAAATTCATTTTCGATCTTGATGCATATTGTCACTTGATGTCCACTTCTCTAATCATCAGTATGGCCTATTAATTCCTTGTTTTCACTTGATTTATCTTCAATACATATATTCCATCTTTGCATTAAGGACATTTCTAACCACCAATCCGTACATACAAGCACATTGCAGACATTCCATGCCTTAACCATTTATTTTTCCCATACTTTTTTGCTACCTTGTTTAACTTCTTTATTGAATTCACGAACATGTTTGACGCATAACCTAAAGTTTAGAGCTTTAGTCCCTGCATTGAAAGAAATGGTTATCTGATGAAAACCTTGTCATTCCGCTAAATGAAATTGGCTCGACAACAAGCTATACTTTAACAAGAATCATGTAAGATCATAGACCATGAGGTCAAACAACATATCTATATAGTCAAGGTTCATTGGAACTCTCGACGAGGACCTGAATTCACTTAGTAGCGAGAATAGAAGTTCAAGGCCAAGTACCCGCATCTTTTCGCCTCCACTTTATCTACCGCCGCTAGTTGAACTCTGGGGACCAGAGTTCCCTTAGGGGGATCGACTGTGAGAATTCGTAAAATTCAGGTAAATAATTAAATCCTATTTTGTTCCTATTTTTACCTTTAAGTAAAATTATTTTAGCTCTTTGCTCGTCTACATGTTTATCGTAGTTAAATATTTCTATTTTTTTTCCTTTTCACCCCTAAGTTTTATAAACTTTATTTTTACCATTTTTAGTTTTGGTTCGCGTCTAGTTGAAAATAGTCGTTTTAGCTAATTACGAGTCGTACTTTGAATAATTATCCGTAAGCGTTTTAAGAAATTTAAAATTTCATGTTTTCACTCCGGAAGTCAATTTATTGTTATTTTAGTATTTTATGATTTTTCTCGCGTTTTGCCGAAACCATGTAAAAAAATGTTATTTTTACACTTTTAGATAAATGTTTTAGCCCAAATAGAGTAGTATAAAAAATGTGTGTAACCCTAAGCCCAAACCAAACACTCCCTTTATCCTTTTTGTGAGCTCCTACAAAACTAAAAACCAAACACCCCTAGAAGTCAATTAGGCAATATTGACTAGTATATAAAGATTTTGACCTCTTAATAAAAACACAGTTTCAAGTTTATAAAAAAAATCTGTCTCCTTCTTGCACTTCTGTGAACATCGACCCACCACAAACCTCAACCAAATCATCACCAAAAAAATTCAATCAAACACTTCCTAATAATCCTACATCAACACCACATTAATTTCCACCATTATTTCAAGGTTCAATCAACCATGCAAGACTTTTTCAAGATTTTGAGTTTTTGAAGATTAATTGAAATTAGGCACAATTGAAGCAACAAGGGTTTGATTCAAGTGTAATTGAAGATATTGGTATAAAAAAAATCAAGGGTTTGACTAATTTGGGGTGTTTGGTTTCGGTATAAACAAGGAACCCACAAGGTTTCCTTATTGATTTTCTTGCTTATCTTGCTACATTGTTAGTATAATTTAGTTTCCTTTGATCATATTTAATTTTGTGTGCATGTGTTCAATTGTGTGCTAAGAATCCCTAAGAATTAGTATTGGTGATGTTCTTGATGTTTGGATAAATTGTGGTTATAATATTGGATGGATATTATGCTTATAATGATGTTGTAATGTTGTGAAAATGTAAAAATTGAAGTTTGAAGGGGTTTAAAGCTACCCAAATTAGTGCAGAAAATTTGAGTGTCTTATTCGGTCGGGTCAAACTTAGTAAGACTGAAATTAGAACTTAAATTATGTTAGGGGACGTTAATAGCTTCGAGTCGATAGGTCGCACATCCTGTAACTCTTAAAAATGAAGTTTTTATGGCCTCCGAAAGTTTAGAAATCAATAAAACCAAATTCTGCATTTTATAAATCAATACTTGCTGATGCGATTTACATGAGCCGTTTTGGGCCCTTTCTGGTCCGAACCGGCCTTCCGCTAAAACTAAAAAGTTGTTTAGAATGACGTTTTACCTTTTCGCGAGGTTTGCCAAGTCTAAAAATGTGTAATGAGAGGCCGAAAAGCATAGGGAAAATCTGCGTTTTTTATATTTTATTAGTTACATCAGACCTGAAAAAGGGGCATTTTCGTCCTTTTCTGTCTAGTTTTGGGTTTCGGCTAAAACTAAAAAGTTGTTCAAAATGCCATTTTACTTCGCCGCGAGGCTTGCGAAGTCTGAAAATGGGTAATTTTGGGTTAAAAATCCGATGGTCAACCTAGAAAAGACTTTGACTTAATAAAAGTCAAAATTAGTAAAAAAAAATTTGTAAAGAGATCATATGATGTGGTAGGGTTTAATAAACTTAAAAATGTTTAGACAATAAATATTATACTCCATAGGTCGGGTTAGAACATTTTGTCACTTTTAAAAATAGTAAGATCGAAAATTAGTAACTTACTAAAAATGGAAACTTTTTCTAAATAAAAATTAAACGGAAGGGTAAATAGTTTGTAGGCTTAAAGAAAAACACTTGAGATGTTATTATAAGAGTTTTAAGGCGCGTGTAGGGATTCTAAGCACATGGTTATGTATATGCAATACATATGTACATATTATTATATTTTATATGCAATTATGCATTTACGTGGTAATATCTAAAGCTTCTAATAACGCGCCACTTATATTTAGGTCGTGGTTGATTCGTTGGTGCTTACTCTCTTTATTTGATTTCTTGTCCGACTACTTCTACTTACGGTGAGTTCATAGCCCCTTTTCAATGTACTTGTTTTACAAACTCTATGGGGTGAGATGCATGCTATGTTTTACATCTGGACGCAAGTATTTAAAAACTGTATGTTATGCCTGATATTATTGCCTGAATATTATTGCCTAAGTACCACTTCTGCTACTTAAGTCCCCTGTTTATCATGAACCGTCAGTTGCTATTGTAGTGAGCGCGAATGTTGTGGATAGATCTATTGAGACTGACAATCCCCGCCTTGAATTTATGGTCACAAGTTGACCATGGTGCATTTAACATGTTGAGTACTTTAGAATGTTTTGGCATACATTCTACATATTATAAAGGGCAAAAACAGTTAAGGTTTCGGGGTCATGAGCTTAGAGCAATAATACATGTTTTAGACTATTGAATATGTTTCATAGTCAACCAGTACTTAAATCTTGTGGTCCAAACATTCTTTACTTTTAACCTATGAATTCACTCAACTTTATTGTTGACGTTTTGCATGTTTGAATCTCAGGTAATAAGGTGTGATTCTGGATGGGAGCCGCTTGGGTATCTGGAGGATGGATTATGTGTTTTCTCTTTTATTCGATGCAAACTTAAACTGTTTTTCTCTTATTTTACATTCGATGAAAGCTTTATCTAAACATTATTAATGTCTAAACACTTGTGTTGTTTTATTAAAACTGTTGGGACCTGTTTGCAAACTCTGATGTTTTAGTGTATCGAATGTGAACATTTTAAAATGTATTTTAAAACGTCTCATTTTGATGTCGTTTTTTGTGACTTGTACTTCTTGTTCCATGACGTCGCACCCCAATGTTACCTTTCCGCTGCAGTCCAATTTTTGGGGTGTAACAATACTGCCAATGGTGTTTCTACTGCATCAGGCCATAATTCTCAGGGACAAGCCTCTTCATCATCATATACTAATGATCTAATGTTCTCATTGTTTGCTAATCAGTCAAATAGTCCACAACTGGATGATGAAGACCTAGAGCAGATTGATCATGATGATTTGGAAGAAATGAACCTTAAATGGTAGGTGGCTATGCTTTCTATGAGAGTTAAGCGATTTTATAAGAAGACTGGAAGAAAGTTAATCTTCAATGGCAAAGAACCTGTAGGTTTTGATAACACTAAGGTTGAATGCTTTAACTGTCATAAAAGGGGCCATTTTGCAAAGGAATGTAAAGCACCAAGAAATCAAGGGAACAAGAATGGAGATGCAGGGTATATGAGCAGAGACAACACCAGAAGGACTGTACCAGTGGAGACCTCTGATGCATTGGTTGTTCAGGACAATGCTTTGATTGTCCAAGATAGACTAGGATATGACTGGAGTTATATAGCTCAAGATGAACCAACTGAGTTTGCTCTCATGGCCTACACTTCAAACTCTTCAGGGTCTGACACAGAGGTACAATCTTGTTCTAAAAAATGTGTAAAAACATATGAGAAACTTCAAAAATAGTTTGATGAACAGCGACAAACTCTTAGTACGGCTAATCTAGAAATTGTAGCTTATCAGTTAGGCCTAGAATCTGTAGAGGCACAGTTAGTTGTTCATCAGAAAAATAAAGCTGTTTATGAAGAAAAGATTACAGTCATAGAATTTGAAGTAAAAGACAAAAGTAATGCTGTCACTAGACTTAAAAATCAGTTAGATGAAACCTTAAGAGAAAAAGATGATAAAAAAGCTAAACTAGAACAATTTGAAACCTCTTCTAAAAACTTAAATAAACTAATTAATAGTCAATTGAGTGCTATAAAACTGGTCTAGGATATGGAGATCAATTAAATGAAAATGATTCAAGTGGTAGTGAACTGTTTAATAGTGTATTTGATAGTCGTTCAAGTGATGGAGATGACAATCAAACAAATGATAGGTTCAAAAAGGATAATGGATATCATGTTGTTCTTCCTCCTTTAACTAGGAACTACATGCCTCCACTAGCTGACCTAGCTTTTGCAGGATTGGATGATTCTGCTTATAGGCCTACAACAAATAAGACCAGTTCTAGTGTGTCTCAAGTTGAAACAAGTACCTCTCAAACTAGCATTACTAGTGTAGAAATGCCTAGAGTTGAATCTGTTAGGCCTAGTGGAGTTATCATTAAAGATTGGGTTAGTGATGATGAGGACATTTTTCAATCTAATGATTTTCAAGCAACAAACAAACCTAGTTTTAAAAGGATTGAGTTTACAAATGCTAAGAATGGATCTGTTAAACCTAAACAAGCTGACAAACCTAGGATAATCACTCAAAATCCTAAGGTAGATAGAAGAGATTAGAATGGACAAATGACTCAAAAACTAGGATTAGGATTTGGGTTTACAAAGAAAGCCTGTTTTGTTTGTGGCAGTTACAACCATCTAATAAAAGACTGTGATTTTAATGAAAAAAGAATGTCTAAAAAGTCTGTTTTGAAAAATATGAGAAAGAATTCTGGTCAAAGGGAAATTAGGCCAGTTTGGAACAGTGCTTAGAGAATAAATCATCAAAATAAATTTGTTCCATCTACAGTCTTGACAAGGTTTGGAAGAGTACCAGTTAGTGCTGCTAAGCAAAGCTCTCTAAGAGCAACAACATTAACTAGTACATTCGGACCAATTAATACTGCTATTCATACAAATAGAGTGAATGTTTCAAAATTAAAAACAAATGATTTTCATAAGTCTCATTCACCTATTAGAAGGCCTTTTTATAAATCAACAGCACCAAATACTAGGATTTCAAATGAAAAAGTTAATAATGTCAGAGTAAATGGTGTTAATACTGCTAGGCAAACAACAATTAGTACTGTTAAGGGAACTTGGGTCACTGCTGTTAAGGCCTCAACAGGTTGTGTTTGGAGACCTAAAATGACTGATTTAAACAATGTCTTCAAAGACAATAGTGGATCATGGGTCTCAAAAAGAGTAAATTATATAGATCCACAAGGCAGACTCAAGTCAATAGTGGCTTGGGTCCCCAAGAGACACTAACTCTCTTACTTTTGTGCAGGGAAATCCACAACAAGCTTTGAAGAACCAAGGAATATTTGACAGTAGATGTTCCAGGCATATGACAGGGAACAAAGACTTCCTTACTGACTATCAAGATATTGATGGAGGTTTTGTTGCTTTTGGTGGAAGTGCTAGAGGTGGTAAGATAACAGGAAAAGGAAAGATAAAAACAGATAAGTTAGAATTTGAAGATGTGTTCTTTGTCAAAGAACTAAAGTTTAATCTTTTCTCTGTCTCACACATGTGTGACAAGAAAAACAGTGTTCTTTTCACTGAAACTGAATGTCTTGTTTTGTCTCTTAATTTTAAGCTACTTGATGAAAGTCAAGTATTGCTTAGAGTTCCCAGGCAAAGCAATATGTACAGCTTTGATTTAAAAAATGTTATTCCTTCTGGAGATTTAACTTGTTTGTTTGCAAAAGCTACAATTGATGAGTCTAAATTATGGCATAGGAGGCTGGGTCATGTGAATTTTAAAACAATGAATAAACTTGTGAAGGGAAATCTTGTAAGAGGTCTTTCTTCAAATATTTTTGACAATGACCATACTTGTGTTGCATGTCATAAGGGAAAGCAACACAAGGCTTCCTGTAAGGCCAAACTTGTGAGCTCTATCAGCCAACCCTTACAGATGTTGCATATGGACTTATTTGGTCCAACATCTGTTAGGAGTATCAACCATAAGACATATTGCCTTGTAGTGACTGATGACTTTAGCAGGTTTAGCTAAGTTTTCTTCTTAGTCTCTAAGGAAGAGACTAGTAGGATTCTTAAGAGATTTATAACAGAAATAAAAAACCAATTAAACCATAAGGTTAAAGTAATCAAGTGTGATAATAGGACAGAATTCAAAAACAGGGAAATGAATGAATTCTGTGGATTAAAAGGGATAAACAGGGAATTTAGTGTTGCCAGAACTCCATAACAAAATGGAGTTGCTGAGAGAAAGAACAGGACTCTGAATGAGGCAGCTAGGACTATGCTAGCAGACTCACTTCTACCTACTATATTTTGGGCTGAAGCAGTTAATACTGCTTGTTATGTTCTGAATAGGGTTTTAGTGACCAAGCCTCATAACAAGACATCTTATGAACTTATAATTGGCAGACCTACAAGCATAAGTTTCATGAGACCTTTTGGATGTCCTGTTACTATCCTAAATACCCTAGACCCTTTAGGCAAATTTGATGGGAAGGCTGAAGAAGGGTTTTTAGTGGGGTACTTTGTAAATAGCAAAGCTTTCAGAGTATTTAATTCTCAATCCAGAAAAGTTAAAAAGAATCTGCATGTAAACTTTCTTGAAAATAAACCAAATGTTGTAGGACAAGGACCTAACTGGCTTTTTGACATTGATTCCTTAACAAATTCTATGAATTATCAACCAGTTACTGCAAGGAATCAAACTAACAAAAATGCAGGTCCATAAGAAGCTAATGGTAATACAGGTTTGAAGCAAAGTGTTAATGCTGGACAATCTGAAGAAAAGAATGTGTCTACTCAACAATATATTGTGTTCCTATTATGGTCTTCTATCTCTTCAAGCTACAAGAGCTCAGATGAAAATGATACAGCTGATGATTATGCTGGTGAATCTCCTGTAAAAAACCAGTAAGTAAGAATGAACAAGCCTTAAAGAATGTTCTTGATAAGATGATGGATCAAGAGAAGGAGGCTACAAAGCAATCAGATGCTGTTAGAAAAGAGTTTGAAGCACAGTGCAACATGGAGCTTTTTCAAGGGAAGGATACTAAAGCCATCAGCACTAAAAGTTTTAATACTGTTAGCAGACCAGTTAATGCTGCTAGTGCATCAAGAACTTCTAATGATGTTGGACCATCATCTGTTCCTCTTGGTAGATCCTTTCCTCTTAATGTCAATGATCTTCCAGATGATCCTCTCATGCCTGATTTGGAGGATACTGCTGAAGTTCAAAATACTGGCATTTTTGGCAATGCTTTTGATGATGAAGATTTGGACACTTACAATTCTCCTTTTTCTGATCAATTTATGGGTGCAGAGGCTGATTTCAATAACATAGAACCTTCAACTATTGTCAGTCCTATTCCCACAACTATAGTACACTCTATTCATCCTAAAGATCAAATAATTGGAGATCCAAAGTCAGCAGTACAAACAAGGGGCATGTCAAAGAAGAATTCTGGAGAACATGCTATGATAAGCTACATTCAAAAACAGAAAAGGATAAATCACAAGTTTTCTGAACTGCTTATTTGATGTTTCCTCCTCAGCAGAACCCACAAGATAACTCAAGCCCTTGATGATGAATGAAAGATGGTTGAAGCAATGCAAGAAGAGTGCCTTCAGTTTAAGATTCAGAAAGGTTTGGACCCTTAGTGGCCTACCTTATGGCAAAAAGGCTATTGGTACAAAGTGGGTGTATAGAAATAAGAAAGATGAAAGAGGAATAGTAGTCAGAAACAAAGCCAAGCTAGTAGCACAAGGATACAAACAAGAAGAATGTATTGACTATGATGAGGTTTTTGCTCCTGTTGCCAGGATTGAAGCAATCAGGTTATTTTTGGCCTATGCATCATTCATGAATTTTCTTGTGTACAGATGGATGTTAACAGTATCTTTCTCTATGGGTAACTTATTGGGATTGAGGAGGTATATGTTAGACAACCTCTAGGTTTTGTGGATCCAGAATTTCCAGAAAAAGTTTATAAGGTAGAGAAAGCCTTATATGGTCTACACCAAGCTCCTAGAGCTTGGTATGAGACTCTCTCTACCTATCTGCTGGACAATGGATTCTACAGAGGTCAAATTGACAAGACTTTGTTCATAAAAAGAGTCAAGGATGATATTCTACTGGTACAAGTATATGTAGATGACATCATCTTTGGTTCCACTAAAAAGTCTTTGTGTACAGATTTTAAGCAAATAATGCACAAAAGGTTCCAGATGAGTTCAATAGGAGAGCTCACTTTCTTCTTGGGTTTACAAGTCAAGCAGAAAGAGGATGGGATCTTCATTAGTCAGGACAAGTATGTTGGTGAAATCTTGAAGAAATTTGGTTTTTCTAGTATAAGGACAGCCAGTACTCCTATGGAAACCAACAAGGCTTTAACCAAAGATGAAGATGGTGAGGATGTTGATGTCCATTTATACAGGTCAATGATTGGGTCATTGATGTACCTTACATCCTCTAGACCAGATATTATGTTCTCCGTTTGTGCATGCTCAAGATTTCAAGTTCAACCAAAAGTTTCCCACTTGAATGCAGTAAAAAGGATCTTTAGATACCTAAAGGGTCGACCCAATTTGGGCCTTTGGTATCCTAAGGACTCTCCTTTTATATTGGAAGCTTTTTCAGACAGTGACTATGCAGGTGCCAGTTTAGACAGGAAATCCACAACAGGAGGTTGTCAATTTCTTGGTTCAAGGTTAATCTCTTGGCAATGTAAAAAGCAGACTGTGGTGGCTAATTCAACTACTGAGGCTGAATATATTGCTGCTTCTCACTGCTGTGGTCAAGTGCTTTGGATCCAAAATCAGATGTTGGATTATGGATACAATTTTATGCAGACAAAGATTCATGTTGACAATGAGAGTGCCATTTATGTTGTCAAGAATCCTGTCTACCATTCTAAAACAAAGCATATAGAGATTCGGCATCATTTCATTAAAGACTCCTATGAGAAGAGATTGATAGAGATGGTCAAGATACACACTGATAATAATGTAGCTGATTTTCTTACTAAAGCTTTTGATGTGAGTAGATTTAATTTTCTGGTGGTAAGCATTTGTATGCTTAATCTGTAGCTGCATGATCTCAGGGGAGGTTAATGGTGTTCAAGTGTAGTGGAGTATACACAAGTACTATTTGGATTGAAATTGGAATGGATTACAACTGGTATGTTGTTTTGGTTAAAAGTTCTTAATTTTTATTCATGGGCTATGCATAGATATGGATCCTCATGAATTCTCACATGTCTATCTAGTTATTTCTAGTGTGCTTGTGATGAATAGAGGCATGCATTGTTTTTGCCATAGTTATTGGAGAACAAGTTAATACTGTTAGACTAATATTAATACTGCCATGTTAATATTAGTATTGCTTGTTATTGTTAATACTGTTGGTGAATAACCTAGCATATGAGGGTGAAGGTTCAGCAACACCTCCTGAACCCCAACCCACACCCTCTACCTCACAACCAATTTTTTCATGAACTACAAACTGAAGCTCACATTGAGCAACAGCTCCTATCTCCAACTACATATAAAAGAAAAAGAAAGACTCAAACACGTAGGAAAACCACAAAGGACACTAAGTTACCTTAGACTAGTGTACCTCAAAGACCTTAGAGCAGATGAGGCTGTCCATAAAGAGGGGGGTGACAGTGTGGAAAGGGCTATCACTACTGCTGCTAGCTTAGATGTATCACAAGACAGTGATAACATAACTAGGACCCAGACCACGACAATACTAATGTTGACATTCTTCAGGGAATGGATACAGGTGGCAGTCCCAGGCGCCAAGACACCATGGGGGGCGGGGGGCTCCCTGTCAGGACTAGGTCTGAGAGCGTGATTGAAGTCAATGAACCCACTCTCTCTCAGAAGGTCACACATCTGGAAGTGGGTAGGGCAGGATGGAAAATCAATTTGAATTGACGGCTAATGTACCAATCACACCCCATGATTCACCTCTCCCAAGAGATTACACACCTAGAAGTGAGGATGGTAGACCGAAACTACAGGAATTAATGACTATGTGTATAAAATTGTCAAAACAGGTGTTTGGCTTAGAGAAAGAGAAGGAGGAAATATAGACAGGTTGAATGTACATATGATGATTTGAATGAAGAGGATGCATCCAAACAAGGGAGGAGTAGTGACAAGATAAAGCAATGACTAGACAAAGCCAATGTTATGCAATTGCTAAAATGGAAATTGCATGAAAATTGTGGAGTTAACACTCTGTTTATGGATGGTACACATCTATGGAGAGTAATAGCTAGTAGGAGAAATAGTATCCCAACTGATCAAGGAATTTTGGAGAAGATAGCTATAACTTGAGGTTTAGAGTGAATAAAGTACTATGGCATTTGAGGCTTATCAAGTTAATCAAATCAATGCTTTGAAGAGTAGTAAATGTTTGGATAAATCCTCCTATGTCAGACGCTTAAACTGAAGAAACTTACTGATTGACAAGTAAATATCAAGTTTAAGGGAGGATTGTTGGGAATTGTGAGTTACTACTGCCAGTACTACTTTACTACTGCTGGTTCAAGATTGATACTGCTACTGAAGATTGAAGAAAATAACCTAAGTCATTAGTACTGTTAGTTATATTAGTTAGTACTGCCAGTACAAATGTTAGTACTGTCAGTATAGTTAGTACTATTAGTTAGTTTATTAGTACTGTTAGTATAAGAAGTTAGTACTGCTTATGTGATATGCATGAGATATATTAGGAATAGATATGCATGATCACTTAACGTGTTTTGTAAGCCCATTAGGGTTTTCCTTAGTGTATAAAAGGAACCCTACGGCATAGTTAGAGATATATCAATTTATATAGAAAACACATATCTCATAGTTAGTTATTTAGTAACCTTGGCAGAATATTTGCAATCAATATATTCAAGTTTAGTATTTATTGTTCTTCTTAGTATTGCAAGTTAGATTCCGCATAACTTGTAGTATTCACAATCATAGTTTCTCTTATAGTTAGTTTGGATTTATCCAGGTTAACTAAGCTTTAACAAGCTAATCGAAGATCTATTTATTTGGGACTTCACAGTTTTGATATTTATCAAACACTTTGATTGATTTTTGAAATAAGGTTTCATAGTGACGATCAAATACCCAACAACCTATTAATTCATGACGATTCTGAAGTCATAAGGTGGTTAAGGTTAGGTATTAGTCCTATGATCCAATCAGAACTGGAGGGATCTACCCAAGGACACTCCATAGTTAGAAATAGCAGTCCTTAGGTATGATTTCGAGAAGAATGAGAAAAGGGAAAAGTGTTGACTAAGACATGAGTTATCACCGGAACAATCACAACATGGTGGTAGTAATAATGTCTTGGTAAACATTGAAGGGGTTAAAGAATGAAAAAAAATGTAGGGATAAAGGGTCTAAAGAAAGAAGCCCTCCATACAACTTAAGGCAAAAACCAGGTCAATACATATGCTATCAGTCTTCACAAAGATGAATTCTGGTATTGAAGAAAGACGTCATGGACCCAGTGGGGCACTACATAACCCTTCCCAGCCATTCAAGTTTCTCTCAAAAGATTCTTGTCTCATTTGTCATGGAGATCAACTCGCCTTCTATTGACTTTCTCACTCTGAGTTAGTTGATATTGAATAGGTGGCTATCTGCTCCAGCCTTCGATCACTAAAACCAAAATGCACAAATCGAGTCTAGAGCCAAGAGATCAATCTATAAATATCATTAGGACACATCTCATGATAAACACTTGTTGTTTAACATCTAGAACACAAGTGATAACAAAGAGTCATTATCCTTGTGATTTTGCCTGAACATTCAGAGTGATACACTTCAGTATTCACAGTAACAAATAGAAATATTTCTAGTGTCAACATCAAACAGCATTGTGGTAGGTGACTTGCGAGATTCTATATGAATCAAGCTTGTGTTAACTGGATATCGATTTTGGTCCAGTAAATGAATTGACGACTCAATCAGTAATATAGTAACTAATTGATTCACTCTTATCCTGTTGTCTGCTTTGAGACGTTCCGATAATGAGAACAAGCTAGTACAGCTGGAACCCTATCAAGGAGGTTCTTGGAATCTACCTTATCACATGTACAGTATTTATACTAGAAAACAAGGAACCAGAGGTTATCGCAACCAAACTTTGACGAATGACAAAGCTATATTCGTTCATATTTGTTATTGCTAACACCTATAAATGAAGGTTTAGACGACGAAGTTACAACCCCATTTTAGTTGAGTCGGATTCACAAACACATGCTCATGCTCAAGCTACAAAGGCTACTATAAGCATCAAGATTCAAGAATTAAGAAAGCTAAAGGTCAAACAAAGACAAAGACTTTCGTAAGTATGATATTTAAGATCTTCCTTAAAGATATCAAGATTATCAAAACAAAGATTGTCAAGGGAGATCGTTAGAAAGCTTTCAAAATGATGCATAGTATGAGCATGTCGGTACCAAGACACAAGATCGCAAGATAGCAGAGATGTCAAAGACAAACAAGGAAAAGATTTAAAGATCTCAGAACTAAACACCAAGTCAAAAGACAATGACATAGGCTCAAGATCAAAGATCACACAGCATGAAGGAACAAGCCTACAACAAAGATAAAGACCAAGACTCAAGAACTTAACGACAATGCAATCTCAAGGAGTTTAAAGACAAGGAGCCAATGACCTCATTTTAAGGGAGATTGTTAGCCTTAAATTATTGATTAAACAATACAAGTCTTGTTCATTCTATAATGAAGTCTTGGTCATTCAATCTAATGTATTGTAATAGGCTAGTAAAGAGTATCGAGCTTGTTTGTAATCTAATTGTGTAAGTGTTATGGGCTTCAAGCCTACCAAAACCTAAGCCCAGCCCGTACTAAAGTCCATAGGCATCCAAAATGATCTCTAGGACTCTTCTCCATACAAGGAGAAGGGTTGGTTATTCATTTTCATTTGTAAAACACTCTCTTGAATAATCCACCTCTTTTCCTTCTCTCTTTTCTTCTTCTCATTCCTTCCTCTTTTATTTCTTATTTGATCATATGCAAGTGGAAATGATATATTTTATCTTAACATAAACTCTCTACAGCAACGATGCTACTTGCTCGAGCAATCACACAACATTTCTCAACTCCAACAAATAATCATCTGCGTACTTCATCAAACACAAGGAATCAAGCTGTGATATGATGTTGTGGGTTGCAACGCAAAAGTTTTACAACCCTCCTAGGCAGAGTGCCTATTCATTGTAGTGTAGTATAGGCAAGCCTCAGGGGGTTATTATTGTTCTCTATGGGAATAGTTTAGGTAGGTTCGAATTGTATGTTTACTAAGGTTTAAAGGTTGAGGGAAGATTATTTTTCTATTTTTATATTTTTTTGAAAGCAATATAAATCTTGATTTTGAAGAGGGGGTTGATTGAACTACTCCTAATTATGCAGAAAAGTAAATTGATGGAAAAACTCGTATGGTTAAACAAACGTGTTTACCTAATCATGTACTACTCCCTAATTGTTTTCTCTAATTTTATTGCCCGTCACCCGTGTTAATGTAATGTGTAAGTATTCCCTAATTCAGCGGCGGGTTGGTCAAGTCCGCTATCTACATGACAACCTAGACGGTGGTTACCTGTAAACATCGCTCACGTCCAATAGTAAATTCACACGTAATAAATACTTAATTCAAAATCCACCCCAAGGTGATCTAGATATGAAGATCTAATCACAAGTATCCTCTAACCTAATTGCGTTTGCCTAGATGTCTATGCTATGATATGAAGATCAAATAGCTAGTTTTCTAAAGCCTAACGCACACACCACTAACAAGAAGCAATAAGAAAAGAGATTTAACAACTAAGTTTCATGCAATCATAAGCAAACACATATAAATTTACCAAACATTAAAAGTGAAGGACAATTAATCAAACAATACATAGACATATTGAATGATTAAAAGGGTTTAGGAACTTTAGTTTAATTAAACATGGAGTTACAATGAGTATCAAAGGCTTAAAAACCCTTAAAAATCAACCAAATAAGCAGCTACAAAGTTATCCCATGAATACTCTATGTTTTTTCACCACCAAATATGAAAAATAGGGTTTATCTATATAGGAAATTAGGTCTGACAGTGTTGCTAGGGTTTGATGGCGTCACAAGTCATGTTGATGTCGTCGCTCATCACTCTTAACGGCGTCAATAGAATATCCTGACGTCGTCTGCATGCTTTGAGAAGTCACAATCTTGATAAAAGATTCTAGGCACTTTTTGTGAAGGCTTCAGAATGGAAGTCGCGAGCTTGAAGTGTTTTATTTTTTTTCCAATTTCTTCCCAAATCGAGCCCAAGTCACGTGCTTTCTTCCAAAAGCTTCCCAAATGCTAAAACGTCAAAAGAAACGATTAAGTACAATAATTGGGCATGTTTGCATAAATTTAGGGGTTACATGAACCCGAAAAAGTGTATAAAATGACACCTTATCAAATACCCCTACACTTGGAATTTGCTTATCCTCAAGCAAATAAGCTTTTCAACCTAGTAAATAGCAAAGTCAGAGGCATTTAACCTACTCAATAAAGATAGTTTATAGCACAACCGGTTTAACCTTGTAATTAAAAGAATAGAAATTATATAATAGCACCTCGCATAAGTGTTTGGATTCTCTCTTTTACTCGGTGTAATAATGAATTATAATAATATAGGAAACGGGAAAAATAAACACTCACTACCTGTCATAGTATATAGATTACCATAAGCTTGATAAAGAATCAAAACCTCTACCATTTTGGCGTAAGCACCTAAGAATTACTATCAAAGAGGTCTTTTAAAGGGTTGTAACGTAAGGTGTAGGGTAAAGGAAACACAGTTAGGGATAATGAGGGAATTTTTCTGGTGGCAAGCTAACTATTCAAAAGAATATATACATATAAAAGGCATTGCTAAGCCAATACTCGACAAAAACTAGGACAAAAATACACAACTATACATCAATCTCTTTCTTTTCTTTTCTTGATTCTTTCTTGACATAAACGTAAGTAAGATGGTAGCCCGTATATTCTAACATATTTTTTGCTTTTGTTATTTTTTTTCAATTTTTTTATATATACACTTTTGCCCTGTCATCTGTTGAAAATGAAATAAATATAGATGACTCAGGATTTATAACAGCACCCCTAACTAATGATCTGAATTAGATGGATCAATAAACATGGAGCATATTAGTCAAATATGGGGGTAATAGTTTGACTTTCTTCTTTATTTCTCAATATAATAAAAACTAACATGAATCCCAATTATCCCAAAACTGTATACACTAAAAATAGACTCGACTTAGCAATCATGTAATCAAGTGAATAATTAACTAGGGTTAAACAATTGTGATAATAGTAATTTACTAAAATTGAGTACATACAAGGAAGGCTAAGGCGATTTAGGTGTAACCTTTTGGTCGGGTGTAAGCAATGCTTTTCATTAATAATCTAGAATCCACTAGAAAATTACGAGAAGCGCAAAAAGGATAGGCTTAAAGGGGTGTACTAGGGGTATCTTGCACTAAAAATGAGTGCATAGCAAGGGTGTGTAGGTAGTTATATGACCGAGGAGATCATCATAACTATAACAAACGAAGGCTAAAAAAGGGTTATTCTAATGCCTTTTATCACTTAGCAAATCCTAATCGCACGTATGTGATCTCACTAGCAGTCTCGGGATGAATTGCTACAGCAAGTTCTAGAATCTATAATACCATTGGTACACTCTTATAAGCACTAAAAGAGAATGCTTTTATTCTTAAAGATCCAGGGGCGAACCTAACATTTTGAGGGTGGAATTTTTTAGTGGTAAGGTTTTTGTGCAAGTCATATAACTCCTATCTATTAGACGCTTCTAATACTATAGTTTCACCGATATATGCCATAAAAATTTTAATTTTAGGCTAAAATTACCGTCCTAAACTATGTTTTGGTATATTACACATCTTTTTAAGAACAAAGCAAATGAAAATGCAAAAATAATTTCTAAGGCTTTTATTACCCCTCTACACTTATTTTGAACATTATCCCTAATGTTCTATGAGTACCCGAAAACAAATAAAGGGAAGATAAATAAAAAGCAAGAGAAACTAATACTCCCCTGGTTTGCTCAATATCGGAGAAGAAACGATATAAAGTGGCTAAATCTTCATCCATTCATCCAAGTGAAAATCCAATGAACTTCCGGACTCTCCTCATCTAAAAAAACCTGTGAATCAAAGACAAAAACAACTATACCCAGAGTAAAATCAGCAGTAAATAATATACAACCCTATTAATCATAAATTAAAATCCTAAGAAAGCAATAAAGATAGCATGTTAGTACTAATGTAATTGTGGCTTTCTGCAATAATTTGGAAAATTAAAAATTATGGAACTTTAACAAAAATTACTTTTCAAAAATTTGAAAAAATACGGATTTCTCTACTGCTATAGTGCTGATGCCATCATGAATGAATCCTGATGCCGTCTTCACGCACTGAGAAATTTTGCATTTTTGTTGTCTGGTATAGGTCGAAAGACCCACTTTATACTATTCGGTTTTGAAAACCTGTCTATGAGTTTGAATCTTTGGTTGAAGGAATTCGCTTAGATGATTTAATAAACATTCAGACATGCCAAGGGGCTAAATGGAAGGTTGATCAGTGGAGGGAGACGCTAGAAGACAAGGGCCTACGGGTCAGCAGAGAGAAGACGGAATACCTGCGATGCGACTTCAACAAGAATGAGAATGACCAAAATAAGGAAGCAAAAATCCGCAATGGCGATCATATCTTACAGCCAAAGGAGTCCTTTAGATATCTTGGATCTGTGATTCACAAATCCGGAAGGATAGAGGATGATGTAACACACCGTATACAAGCAGGCTGGTTGAAGTGAAGAGCGGCCACAAGAGTCCTTTATGACAAGAACGTCCCTTTATAGCTGAAAGGAAAATTCTATAGGGTGGCAGTTCGACCGGCTATGTTGTATGGGTCAGAGTGTTAGCCGTTAATAAAGGTCTAAGTAAATAGGATGGAGGTTGCAGAAATGAGGATGCTAAGGTGGACTTGAGGTAAGACTATACTAGACATGATCCCGAATTGAGCTTTTTAAAGAAATTTGCAAGTTGCAACTATCGTATTGAGATGCTTTAGGCATTTCAAAAGGAGACCACAGTCAGAACCTGTTAGGAGAGTAGAGTCTATTACTATTGAAGGCGTGAGAAGAAGGGGTAGACCAAAGCTTTGATGGGAGGACAAACTGAAGACAGACCTGAAGGATCTGCTACTGTCTAAGGACATGACCTTTGATAGGAATTCATGGAGAATTAGGATTAGGGTAGATGAGAAGGATGTATAGGTGTCACTGGGCTTTCTCTGGCTCTTCATCTTTTCTATTATAAGTAGGCCTATTATTGCCTTCTCAAAGTTTCTTGCTTGTAGGTAGGCTTTTCTTGTTTTCTTGCTCTTTAATATATGTTGTTTTGCTTAGCTTTTTTCCCTTTTTTTGCCTTTTTCCCCTTTCATATGCCCTTTGGATGTTTTGCTTTTATGAGCATGCTCTGCCTTATATTCTTATATGTTGGGATGTGCCTATGTCGGTGTTTGCATGTGTGTGTTCCTATGCTTGCATGCTCCTTTGAACCTGTGTCGGTATGTGCCTAGGTCTATGTATGCCTATGCGTTTCTTGGCTTTATGATTGGTATGCCTTTGTTATATGCTCTCTTCTTTTGTTATATGCTTCATTCTTTCTTTGGCTATTGTGCTTGTATGCTTGCATGCTGCTTTGTTCATGTGTTAGTATATGCATATGCCTATGTCTTCATGTATGTTTGTTGGCTTTATTTTGGTATGCTTTTTTGTTGTATTCTTTCTTTTTGGATGCTCTCTCTCTCTCTCTTACCGAAGATCTTTCAAGAAGCAGTCCCTCTACCCTCGGGTAGGGGAGTGGCTGTCTACATCCTACCTCCCCTATACCTTGCTCATGCAAGATTGGGTACGGTTGTTGTTGGTGTTGTGCTAATTTGTGAGAAATCGTCTTATTAGAAAACACAAGTCTTGAATCAATTAAGTTAATTTGTGAAAACGCCATTTTGATGAAAATGGTTATTTCATGAATTACAACTCAAGAACACCAACATGTTAGACTGAGATCATTATCATTCCATTGCTATTGAATTATGTTTGATATCCAAGTAGTTATATCCCTTTATTATTGAATTTTCTTATTTTCTATTTACTTGAAAAGTGTTTAAGTATCCGTTTTAAATCTAAGTTTTTTTGGAACATCAACAAGTCCAAGTGAACGACCTAGTCTTGCCCTAAAAAATTATACTACATACGTGGGTTATACTTTACATGTTTGTTTGGTAAAAGAAATTCGGTAAAACTAGTTATTAAAAATTTAAAGCTTTCCTTACACATCAAAGTTTTTGGCGCCGCTGCCGGGGACTTCATTCTGTTGTATAAACATTTTTAAGTATTTAAAACGAATTTTAATAACTTTTTCCTTGAAAATCAGCAATCTGTAGACTTTCTGTAAGTTAGGTTACAGAAAGTACGTCGCGCTTCTTCATAAGTGCGTTGCATTTATTCCCAGAATCACGAACCCAACGTACATTTTCACAAGTACGCCGTACTTTCACAAAAGAGTGATGTTTTTCCTAAAATGTCACCAAAAATCAAAATTGACAAAAACCACAAGTAACACAGAACCCATAAACCACAACAATCCATCCATAAACCTTCAAACCTCACACAGAACCAAAAACCTAATTTTTTAAACACAAACCCATCGTACTTTTTTGTAAGTACGTCTTACTTCACCAACTTCGTGACGTTTTTCGTTAAAACAATCTTCTATCCTTCAAAATATATTAAAATTAAGTTTTTACAAGACACATTATCATTTATAATAAAAAAAATATAACAATTCATATTTTTGACCCAAGTACGCCACACAATATCTTTTGTGCGCCGCACTTTTCTACTCAGAAAACAAAATTGATCTCTTTCGATTTCAATTTTGCTCTCTTATCTACCATACCCTTCCTCAATAGTTTATTTTGGATGCATACGTGTTCTTCTGATACTGAACCTCTTACACAATTATCTGAACCCGAAAGAACTTTAAATAGAAGACATAGACGAAACAAAAGAGTCCCGATCGAACGAAAAGGCGAACGACATGAAAATCCAAGAGAAATATTCCCACCTATCCATGATATATCTCGTTTCTGATTCTTCATCTAACTTGTTGAATTCCATTATCCAATGGCTAATCCCGATAATGAACCCATGTGGGCAGCTGATCGTATTGTTGCCCCGACTCTAGGTCCGGCAATTACAATACCTGAAACTACCAATGAGTTTGCAATCAAAGGTAATCATTTAACCCTTGTTAAAGGAAAGCAATTTGATGGTCGCAACAAAACAGATCCTCATAAACACATTCACAAATTTCTCAGTGTATGCGATATGTTCAAATATGGAGCAACCAAAACCGAGGCCGTCAGGCTCATGATGTTACCCTATCACTAACATGAGAAGCAAAAACCTAGTTAGATGAACTTTACGAAAGAAATATCAAATCTTGGGACAAACTTCGAACAACTTTTATAAGTATAATTTTTCCCAAACATTATTCGATCAACTTTTTGGAGAAATCTAGGGATTTTCCCAACTCGAACGAGAAGCTCTCACCGATGCATGGCTTCGTATGAAGGAACTACTCTGAAATTGTCATGGACACGGTCTAACAAAAGGAAATATAATCAAAATTTTATATCATGGTCTTGATGAAACCACTCATGAAGCTCTAAATGCAGCAACATGAGGAATCTTTCTGTATAAAACCCCCAATCAAGCTTATCCACTTCTCAAAGATAAAGTCCTACTCAAACTGGACTAGGCTAAAAACAAAAAACCCAAAAATTTTGTTTGAAAAATTGTAGCTTTCGTCGATGAAGGCAGCAATAATTCTGATACTGACAAAATTATGGCAAGAGTGGATGTCATGGTTATAAAGATGGACGCTCAGTATAAAGAAATGAAAGAAAAATCTTAAACCGAATGCAATAGCTGCGGAGGTAATCACTCAACCACAAATTGCAACGATAATGACACACCCATGTCTCGTAAAGAGGAAGCAAAATTTATGCAAACATTCCAACGTACCTGTTTTTACAATTATTATCACGATCGCGACTCAAATCATGATAATTGGCGTTCTAGCGAAAGATCCGATTACAACAGAAACTACCTAGACCAAACACTAACGATAAACCAGACCTCGAAAAACAACTCAGCGATTTCATAAAAGCTGAACAATCGACAAATCTTTTCGTGAAAGAAACATTCATGGATCTCAAAACAAAATTAGAGTCCACAACCAAAAACCACCAAGCATCAATCCAAAACTTAAAAGCAAAATTTGATATACTTGCTAATAAGCAATCTGCTCAACCTTCTGGATCTCTTCCCAGTAATACCCAACCAAACCCTAGAGGAAGCTCATCCTCAACCTTCTGGAAACACATGTCCCGAAACATTCTGGAAACATATGTTCCGAAACCTTACAAACCAAGAATACCATACCCTCAATGTCTTAGGAAAATGAAAATGGAAGCTCACTATGGAAAATTCCTTTATGTGGTTCGCGTCGTTCGAATCAACGTACCTCTTATCGATGTTCTAGCAGGAATGCCAAACTATAGGAAATTTCTCAAAGAACTTGTTAGTAGCAAAAACAAATTAGAACAAATCTCCTCAGCTATTCTCAATGATGAATGTTCAACTATCATTCAAAACAAGGTTCCACCCAAACTTGGATACCCTGGAAGTTTTCTTATTCCTTGTACCTTCAACAAAACTTTCTCTTGCAACGCCTTGGCCGATCTTGGCGCAAGCATTAATCTCATGCCATACTCTCTTTATGCAAAACTATCTCTTGAGACTCTCAAACCAAAAAAATGAGTGTGCGGTTAGCAGACCGGTCATTCTAATACCTTGTTGGAATTGTAGAAAATTTGCTAGTCGAAGTTGGAAAATTTATCTTTTCAGTAAACTTCGTTATCCTCAAAATGGAGGAAGACAGCAAAGTTCCCCTAATTTTAGGAAGACCTTTTCTACACACAGCAGACGCAGTAATCTGCATAAAATAAAAACAACTCAATCTAGGAGTTCGATCAGAACGTATGATTTTTTCCATTGATTTTGCGATGAAATACTCTTATTCAAATGACGATACATGTTTTAGTATCGATGTCATTGATGAAATCTTAGAATAAGATTTTGACGCTCTACTCGATGAAGGAAACAAAATCCTTTACTCTATCGACGAAACTTCTCTCGAAGATGAACTCTTTTCCAAATTCGATGAATTCATAGCAATGAATATAGAAGAAAATATTGAACCCAAAAATGATGAAGAAGAATTAACTTTCAAAAAAATTACATTCAACACAGATCATAAAATTAAGAAATCTCTTGAAGAACCCCTTACAAATCTTGAACTCAAACCTCTTCCTGATCACATAGAACGTGCATTCTTAGAAAGAACATATTTTCTTCATGTAATAATTTCATCCTAACTCACTAAACAGAACAAAACCAAACTCATTTCAGTTCTTAAAAATCACAAACAAGCTTTTGCATGGAAAACAAAAAATATTAATGGTATTTGTCCATCCTTTTGCAAGCATAAAATTCATCTTCTTTATGAAAAAAAACTAGTAGTTCAAAAATAAAGAAGATTAAATACAAATATGAAGAAAGTTGTTAGAAAGGAAATAGTTAAACTTTTTTATTCAGGCGTAATTTATCCAAATTCCAATAGCCTTTGGGTAACCCCCATCCATTGTGTACCAAAGAAAGGTGGTATCATAGTAGTTACAAATGAAAAAGATGAACTTGTCCCAACTAGAATTATTACTATTTGATGAGTTTGTATCGATTATTGTAAACTCAATGATGCAACTGCAAAAGATCATTTTACGTTGCCATTCATAGATCAAATGTTAGAAAGACTCACAAGAAATTAGTACTTTTGTTTCCTTGGCGGTTATTCTGGATATTTCCAAATACCCATCGATCCTATGGATCAAGAGAAAACAACCTTTACCTACCCTTTCAGAACATGCGCTTATAAGAGAATGCCTTTTGGTCTTTACAATGCACTTACTACTTTCCAGAGGTGCATGATAGCAATATTCCATGACATGATTGAAGAATCCATAGAAGTATTCATGGACGGTTTTCTGTCGTTAGAAAATCATTCAAAAGTTGTCTCAATAATCTAGACGAAATGCTCAAACGTTGTAAAGATGCTAATCATGTCCTAAATTAGGAAAAGTGTCACTTCATGGTCAAAGAAGGAATTGTGCTTGGACACAAAGTGTCTGGAGCAGGACTGGAAGTTTAAAAAGCCACAATAGATGTAATATCTAAACTTCCACCACCCACTAATGCGAAAGTCATTAGAAGCTTTTTGGGACATGCCGGTTTTTACCGACGTTTCATAAAAGATTTCTCTAACATAACCCGTCCTTTAAGAAAAATACTTGAAAAAGACACACCGTTCGACTTCAATGACGAATGTCACAAAGCATTTGAATCGTTAAAAGAAAAACTTATATACACTCCAATAATCGTAAGCCCGAACTAGAATATTCCATTCGAGTTAATGTGTGATGCAAGCGATTTCGTAATCGGAGCATTCTTAAGACAAAAAGATGGAAAACATTTCCATCCCGTCTATTTTGCAAGTAGAACTTTTAATGCAGCTCAACTTATACAGTTACAGAAAAAGAACTCATGGTTGTAGTCTTTGCATTTGAAAATTTTTGACCTTATCTCGTGTTATCCAAGACAGTTGTTTATACCGATCATTCAGCTCTCAAATAACTATTCAAAAATCAAGATGTTAAACCACGTCTCATACGTTAGATATTGCTATTACAAGAATTCTATATATAAATAAAAGATAAAAAAGGCGTAGAAAATATTATCGCTGATCACTTATCTCGAATTGAGAATGACGAGACTAGTGAAGATGACGAAACCGATGATAATTTTTTTGACAAAACTTTCATGGAAATAAGTACCAAATAAATACTATGGTTCGCAGACTTTGCAAACTATTTGGTAGGAGATATTTTACCAAAGGGAATGACATATCAATAGAAAAACAAATTCTTTTCTACCCTAAAGAACTACTCCTGGGAAGAACCCCATCTTTTAAAAGTATGTCCTAATGGAATGATTAGAAGATGTGTCTCAGGACAGGAAACTCGAACCATTCTAGATCAATGTCACTACGGACCCACTGGTAGACATTATGGACCAACAACAACAGCTAAAAAAGTTTTTGATTCCGGATTCTATTGGCTTACAATCATAAAAGAGACCC
>BQNB010102719.1:0-18071 GCA_026074375.1 Tanacetum coccineum | reverse complement strand
GCATATAAGAATACTTTGAATTATAACAATTGAATCAAACTATTAACAGTAGGATGCCTTACATAGATAGTGATTTATAATCTACTGCATCATAATACATAATCTACTGCATCACTATGTATATTCTAATGCATCACTATGTATATTCTACTGCATCATAATAAATTAAAAACAAAATAAGGCACATTGATTTAGCAGTCACAAAAAATCCAAGATTTCCAAAACCCATATACAAAACATAAAATAAAAGATATCCAATTGAGCTAGAAATTAAGTTGAAAACATATTTGCATTCTAGGTATAGGTTAAAAATAGGTTGCTAATCTTGAAGGGTTATTAAATTGTAGATGTCAGACCTTCAATACTGTAGTTGCTTTCATTTATTTGTAGAATCAAAGTTCATATTCACATTGGCATGTAATCTCGACATGCAAGAATATAAAATACATTTTGGATTTTAGGCTTAACTAATTAGCTTGATAATACAACACAAGGCAAACATAATGCAAATGACAATAAACCATAACTAATTTATGAGGACATGGATGATGACATTATTCACAGATAATTACTTGAGCATAGAATCAAGGATCTTGAGGCCAAAAGCAAAGACATACTAGATTGAGATGCTCTTTGGAACACCCATCCCGACCACAAACTGAATTAGGCTTAAGAAGTTGGTATGGAACTAAGCCCGCTCCACTTCTGTTCCTCGACTCAAGATTTTCATTCTTTGTGTCTATGATGTCTTCAATCTTTTTTGTTGGGAATTATGCATTTTTAACTTAGTACCGTTAGTTATAATAGTTAGTACCGTTAGTTATAATTTGTACCGATAGTATAAAATGTTAGTACTGATCAAATAGTTAGTACCACTAGTATAAAAATAGTTAGTACCGTTTAAGAGATATGCATGAGCTATTATAGGAAAAGATATGCATTATCTTCTACGCATTTTGTAAGCCATTAGGGTTTTTCCTTAGTCTATAAAAGGAACCCTACGGCATAGTTAGATGTGTCTGTGTCTGTCTTACACATCTGTTAGTTAGCAATCATATTAATAATAATCAAAGTTTAGTATTCATTATTCTTCTTAGAATTATAAGTTAGTTTCTGCACAACTTATAGTGTTCATAGTCATTGTTTCTCCTGTAGTTAGTGTGGAGCTATCCATATTGGCTACAACCCTTAACAAGCTACAAAGATCTATATTCAGTTTGGGATCTACAAGTGGTATCAGAGCTTGTAGAGAAACTCTGAGTAAGAAGAACCAAAACACATCAGTTCTATAAACCTTTTCCTTTAGATCTATTCAATGGCAGGATCAGATGATGAAGTTCCACCACCACTACCACCACAAACACCACCACAACAAGCCCCTCACACTGTGTCAACCGTCAAACTCCCTATGTTGAATAAGGGTGAATATGATGTATGGGCCATGAAAATGGAACATTACTTAGCCCATACAGATTATCCTTTACGAGAAGTCATCCTGTACAAGTCTTAAAAGATACAAATGGACAAGTGAGGATTTTGCCTCCTAAAACTGCTGAAGAGACTTTGGCTAGAGAAAGAGAAAGAAAAGCAAGAACTACTTTGCTTATGGGTTTACCAGAAGACCATTTAGCAAAATTTCATAGAATGGATGATGCCAAGGAGATGTGGGATGCTATCAAATCTAGATTTGGTGGCAATGATGAATCAAAGAAAATGAAAAAATACATCTTAAAGCAACAGTTTAAAGGCTTTTCTGTGTTCAACTCAGAAGGTTTGCACAAAGGTTATGATAGGTTTCAGAGTCTTCTGATTCAACTTGAGATCCATGGTGCAGGTGTTTCAAATGAAGATGCCAATCAGAAGTTCCTTAGATCTTTACCTCCTTCCTGGTCCTAAGTATCCTTAGTCATGAGGACCAAGCCTAGAGTGGACAGTCTTAGTTTTGATGATCTCTATAATAATCTTAGAGTCTTTGAATCTGATGTTAAAGGCTCTACTGCATCATCTTCTAACACACAGAATGTTGCCTTTGTTTCTTCTGAAAGCACTAATAGTACTAATAACATTAGTACTGCTTATGGTGCTTCTACTTCTTCTGGTCATAACTCATAAAGGGAAAACTCTTCATCATACGCTGATGAAGTCATGTATTCTTTCTTTACTAATCAATCCAGTGGTCCACAATTAGATCATGAGGATTTGGAACAAATTGATGAGTTTGATTTAGAAGCAATGGACTTAAAATGGCAAGTAGCCATGATCTCCATGAGACTGAAGAAGTACTTCAAAAATACAAAAAGAAATCTGCAATTTGATGCCAAGGAACCAGTTGGTTTTGACAAAACCAATGTCGAGTGCTACAATTGTCACAAGACAAGGCATTTTGCTAGAGAGTGCAGATCAAAAGGAAATCAAGATAACAAGAGGAGAGATGCAGGGAACTATAGATATAAAGCTAAAGACAATAAAAGAAGACCTGGAAAATGAGAGGAATCTAAAGCTTTGGTGACTCTTAATGGAGAAGGTGTTGATTGGACTGGTCATGCTGAGGATGAGCAAGAGAACTTTGCTTTAATGGCTAACAGCAATTCAGGCTCAGACTGTTACGTCTAAAATTCAGGATCAATAAGCAATAGAGTGTTTAGTCTAGAGAGAGAAAGTAGAGAGAGAAAGAGGGAGGGGGAGGATTAGAGAAAAATAAGAATGATTAGAAGACACTTAAGAGACACACCTCACAAATGAGGTGGTGGTAGGGTATTTATACCCAATTACAAGAATGAGCATGGAGCTCTTGTTTCTTAGCTTTTTAGCTATTTGTCGGTATCTCTCGTTCACTTTTTTTTAATGTACGAGCCTATCACCTAAATACTTATTTACCCACATTATTCTTTAGCTCATTTCAATACAAGATTTTTATCTTAATAAGATCGTTCCACCTTTTATCAATCCTAACAAATTCATCCCCCAATGGTCGATCTCATTAGATCTCTCTTTGATTGCATTAATGATCATCATTTTCTTATTTGTAACAATCTCCCCCTAAAGGATGATCGTTAAGATCTCTCTTGTGACTTTGATTTTTGAACTTTAATTCTTGTTTGTCTTGAGTCTTGTTGTGTAATAGTGGTCTTGTTCTAATCATGCTCTTGTGATCTTGATCTTGATCATTCCATTTTTCTTTTGCCTTTGAGATCTTATCATATCATCATTCTTTAACGGTGAATTCCATTCTTGAGTTTCTTTTTATAAGCTTTGGACCAACTTACTATACCTTTTGCCACGCTTACAATCTTCCTCATGTAGAACTTTTGTCTTGATCAATAACTTGATGATTTGAGGAAGTTCTTTGATTTATCAGAGTTGCAGAAGTGTATCTTTAAAATTTGAGCATGAGATTTTGAAGGTTTGATTTTAAGACAGTGATCTTGCTTCTGAAAGGTTAGAGATGTTGTTGAATGTTCTTCCCACAATTGCTTCCCCAAAAATAATAAACCATTCTATACACATACTTTAACACAAACAACTCCCCCACTAAGAAGATGAAAACTTAACCTCCAAATCAATTAAGCCCTAGATGTACACATTTCTTCCCCTTAATTGTTGCGCTCTATCAAAGTATTTAGCTAGAACATTTCTCTTCCCCTGGGTTGTATTTGTTGCACCATCAAAACTTAATCATATTCTTGTTTATGCCTGGAATTGATATTCGATTTAGTGAAATCATGTATGGAGTGCGGTTTTCTAAAGCGATGAGAGTAAATACTAAACTTCAATTACATACAATCTTCCCATTATCAATATTGTGAATCTTAAGTAACCTTGGTAAGCAAAAAACTTCACTTGAATTGATATCAAGGATAATGTTGTTTGTGTTTTTTTACAAAACTAAATTCCGAAAAAAAAACACGATTACTAACTAGTCACTCTAGATTTACTAGTTACCCTAATTATATCATTAAATAATCATTTTTCAATTATGTGAACTACGTTAAGGCGTTGGCTTGGATGTTAGCACTAGGTAGGATTTTCATTCTTCATTGTGATAGACTTAAATCTTAAGTATCACTCTTGAATGTTCTAACAATGTCACTAAGACATGCAATGTCACATAGAAATATAAGCGACTCTTGTACTTTTTGCATTTTTGATTTGTTTATTAAAAATGTTACTTTTGTGTCTATGTCGTGATTTAGGATTTGATCACATTGGGTCTAGACTCAATTAGTGCTTTTTCGGGTTTAGTGATCGAAGGCTTAACCAGACTTGCCACCTTTTATTTCAACAATCTGGAAGTGGGATTGTCAATTGATTATGCGTTTTAATTCTGTGTGACAATGAAACAAGAATTCTTTTGAGAGTTTATTGAGTGGCGGGGAATGGGTATTTGCATTGTCAATCACTGGTACGTATTTTGTATTTATTCAATACCTAATATAATCATTGCTTGGTGATTATTAGATAGAATATGTAATTGACCCGGTTTCTTGCCTAAAGTTTGTGGAGGGCTTCTTTCTTTTCAACCTTTGCACCATTATTCCTTTTTCCATTCTTTCTTCAACCCTCTCATTGTCCATCAAGATGTATATTTGTATCATCATGGTTGTGTTTTGTTCCGATGATTTAAGCCTCATGCCTAGTTGACATTATTTCCTATTTACATTCATACTCCATCTTACTAAGGACTTCTATTCAATCTATGGAATTGTCATTAGGTAGTATCCCTCCAGGTTCTGGCTTGGATCATGGCGGATAATATCCTAAATAACTTGATCACCAATTTCTTCTTTGATCATCGTATGGCGTAGTTGGTTGTTGGGTATTAAGATCAGAACCACTTAAACCATTTGAAAAGCAATCAAGTGTTTGAATTTTAAATCAAAAACATTTAACACTTTGAAAAGTATAGTTTTTTGAGAAATTCTCCCACTACACATGTGCATTGATATTCAAATTTATTTTATTCAAAATTATTTTTGCACTCGTGAGGAAAAGTAGTTGATTGCACTTTGAGTCTTTTCGATCACATTTGTTATTTCCTCACACTTTAGCATTTAGCTTCTTGAATTCACATTTAATCCAAATTTTCTCTCCCTCCAAAAATTAGTGCATACCATCTGATATTTTCTAATATCAATGGATTAAATAGCTATTGAGATTTTGAAAAACTCATGGGGAGGAAACAGATCTAGCTATGGATAATGAAATTGGAACCTTTCTTAATGTTTTAAAACAAATTTGAAAAGTAACTAGTTGTGTAGAAGTATGATCGATATTCTAAAAATATGGTCAGTTATGATTATTCACTCTAATCCTTTTGTTAATTTCAGGTAACGGTGTTATAACGGAACAATCTTCACCATTTGCATGCTTATTGATATAAACATACTTGACAACAACTATTTTTAAATCGATTATTATTCATTTGTTCAAAACTTTTTCCTTTATACTCCCCCTCAAAAATATATCAAATGAGTTGACGAGGAAAGGAGTGTTGAACACACAATTTAAAAGATTGTGAAAAATCTTTTTGAATAACTCTTGAAAATTTGTGTTCAAACTTTTGTAAACCATTTTACTTGAGCTCAAGATTTGGAATATCTTAATGAAATAGCTCAAGTCCAAAAAGTTATAAACTTTTCGTTGTGAGGATAAATGTACAAAAATGTACACTTTCCTTTATTTGAAGAACGAGTCCTAAGCTGACATTTACTTAGAAGTCGTATATCCCAAGCACACTGTTTGAAAATATTTTGACAACAATTGCTCGCAACAAAGAAGATTTCTCTTCTTTTGAAGATAAAGCGCACTGAAACGTACAATTTTCTTTTATTTGAAAACTGGGTTGTTATCTGAAATTTAATAACAAGCCATTTTGATGAGCAAACTTTTGAAAGATTTTCGTGAAAATCTTTTGAAATACTTTGAATAATTTTTGCTCAAAACTAGTAAGATTTCTCTTCTTGTTAAGGTAAAGTGAACGAAACGTACACTTCCCTTTTATTTGAAAGACAGGTTGCAAATCTGTCATTCTGATTACATACCCATGGCATCGAATTTAGCATCAACCTTTGGAAACCTTTATGCACCGGTGATAATAGGGTTACCAAATTTGAAAAAACCAATTGAAGTTATGTTCAAGTCAATGTAAGATGTGAGTTCCAAATGAGATGGCCTAGAAACCGGTTGTTTCATATTGAGAGAGAGAATAGTCTCTCATGGGAAGAGACCAACTAGAGATTAAGATTTAAAATTCCTTTTGATTTTCCATTGATTTTTGAAACTCGGTGTTTCATGTGAAGTTGTCTATATCTTGTTGACGTATAAGATTTCCATTTGTTAGTATCATTTGGATTGAAAACATTCAAAAAATTTGTTTTTGCGGTTTGGAAAATCCTCCTTTTTGTGTCATGGTTCGAAGCAGATGTCATCCTTGTTTATGCATCGGAAAGGCATTTATGATTTGGATATTTGAAACATTATCGAATGACCTTTGCTTTTGGTATCCAGACTTGTTTCACGGTGTTAATACAAGATGATGGCCTGTTGGACAGAGTAACAAAAAACTTGATTCTTTCTTTTAAAGTACTTACCTTGGCATAAAAACTTTTGAGATTCCAGTAGATGCTTCATAAAGTTTTGAGATTCACTTAATTGGCTCCTCCACATTTGTTTTTTACGGTTAATCAAGAGTAGTATGTTTCAATAGATTGGGTTTTCTTTACGTTTGAAGCTCTTGTCTTAAAACCCTTTTGAGGAAAAAATGTTTCAAAATGTTGAGATTTCTTTGAAAACTTCCTATCTTTTTGTAAAGAATAGGTGGTAAACTGAGAAACCTTTCTTGAAAACGGTATTGAAGATTCACCCGTGTGAACCTTTTCTGAAACACTTTCTTTCGGTTTTGAAGATTTTGAAACATTGATGCGCGCACATTTTTCCGATTACTGAGAAAATCAAACTTCACTTATAAAGCTATTTATCGAGGTCGCAAGCTCATGATATTCTTGTGTTGACATGAACACTGAATATCTTGTGATGCAAATTTTTGATTCCAAATATGCAATTCGTTTTAAAAGCTGATCGTTTTCATTTTTAGGCAAAGACTATGCAGTGACTGGTTTTGACAAACTCTTTTGCATATCAACTTTGGGAACCGTAAACCATGATTTGAAATTTGAGAGTTTATCAACTAATTTGTCAGCTTAATGGTTTTCCCCAAAATTGTCATTGTTTATCAAACTTAGTTTGATAGACTTTCCTTTCAAATTTTCCAATTGAGTGTGAGTTCTCAAATGATTAATTTTCTTTTCGCAAATTGATCCTTTTCACAGCTTTCGCTATCAACACCTTACGATAGAGATACAATTGGTCGTTCAAGAAACAGCTTTTTGTTTTGTCACTGTTTTTCAAAATACCGCTCTCAAAGTTGGTGTTATGTTCGACAATTCAAGCTTCGACATCAACAAAATCTTTTGTTTTGTTGAGTTCTAAAACCTTTTTTCAAGCGACAAAATTTGTTTGAAAGCTAACATGTATTCATTATTAACAAATATTCTCCCCCGATCCCTTGTTATGTTCAGAAATATCCAATTGCTTCTTTTTGAAAAATTTAATTTTTCTGAGAATGTTATTGAACTTAGTTTTAGCAAATTCAAACAATTAAGACTTTAGATTTTCTAAATCGTTTTGTGTTACATTTGAAGTTTTTGTTTGAACCCGTTGACTTTTTTTGATTGAATCAAACAAGTTTTGGTAAGTCAAATTCAAGTGTTCATTTTCCTTAATTATGACGCCAACTGATATTCCAACTCAATATTTTTTAGTTTCAATTCATCAAAACAATCCTTAACTTTGACTCATCACATTGTTTAGTCATCAACTTTTGACCCCCTTTGCGACCCGGTACTCCTCAAACATACATCGTTATTAAGTCGTTTCAACAATGAGATTTTCGAGTTGTCAAGATGCCATAAATTTCTCATTTTCTTTTTGCATGTTTTGAAAGAATTATTTTTCTCGAGACTTGTGTGAAGTGCGATTTCAAAAAGCAATTTACTCTTTGCCTCAGAGATTTTGACACATCCTTTTTCAATTCAATAATTCTTTTTGACAATTCCTGTTTGACTTCATATGCATCAATTACAAACCGTCTCAAACTGTTTTTATCTCATTTGAATAAATTTTTGACTCTTTTGAAATTCTTTTTTTTAATTTCATCATGTAGAATCCTTATTCATAGAGAGACGATTCCAACAAGAAGTTGTGTGTTACAAGATTCTGCATACTCTAGCTAGGGTATGTGTGTTTGTGTGTGTGTGTGCGATTTTTTAGAAAAAGATCAATTTTGTTTTTGAAAGTTTCGTCAAGATTATTTTCCATAATTCAAAAACATCTTCCATTTCTTTTACATCTCTATTAAATCGCTTTGACAAGACTTTCAAAATTGGCTATGCTAGTGTTTTGAAAGATTGTTTTTCGCTTCTATCACAAACCTCCGCTGCTATTCCAATCTTTCTGTTCTTCCTTTATCCTTATGGAAATGACTTTCTCGTTTTCAATTATTTTCAAGTAAACACAAACAATGTTCCTTGTAATATGTTTTACATTTTCATTCAATTTCCATGAGTAGGATATGATTGCACTAGGCATTGATGCAAATGCTGTGGTTTGTCTTAGAAGAAAATTCTTCAGAAGATGTTTTTGAAACAGAAGATATACAAGATGATGAAAAATATGTTTGTTCAGCAGAAAGTTCTTTTTGAGAAACAAAATCGTCATAAAGTTTGTTCAATTGTCCGTAATCGATTGGTTTTATCTTTAATGCTTGAACTTTTTCAACTTTTTGAAACTCATCCATTTTTAATTGACTCTTTTCAGCATCCTCAAGAGTTTCCTCAGAATCAAACACATGCAGTTGTTCATTCTCTATACGATGTTCATCTCAGCACGATACATCGCGCTCGGAATTTTAGCATAGCTTGTGACCTCTGCCTCTTCACCTCTCTGCGCTCCCGTTTTATTGTGTGTAAAACCCGATATTAGTAAGTTGTCCGAAAAGCTTATTGTTCATTTAGTAAGTAATACCGAAGTGTCATCAGGTTGATCTGCCCTATTTTTTACAAACAATCGTTTGTCATGATCTTTGGATTTTACGCGTTGTTAATCTGTGAAAAATATCATTAAGATTTTTCGCGCTCGTTGTCTTACGCTGTGTTTGTTTGAAAATTGTTTGTGTCTTTTGATTATTCCTATCTTTTTGTCTTTTGCTGATCTTTTGGACATCTTAACTCTAATTATCTCGTATGTTTTTTCGAGATCTCTAAATGATTATCTCGATCACGAACAATTGAGGATAAGCTTGTTTATTATAACGTTTGTTTTTTGTTTGTGTGTGTCAGCTTAAGAAATTAGTTGAGATCATTATTTGTGTGCCTTGAGAGAGAGACTAGACAGCTTCGAAAATCCGATTCCTTTATTAATACTAACTCAAGCTGGTAAAATTCAAAGTCGTTTGTTTTGTTGTTGGAATTTTTGAGAAAATAATCGTTGTTTTTCAGCTTCCTGACAATAAGCGTTCTTATTTCCTCGTTTTGAATACCATTTTCCCTCATTTACATGACGAAACCCTAAGAATATGATCAACACAAACACAAAATTCCTCAACTCAAAATTTTACTCGCCACGTTTCGAAAACAATCAAGCCGCAATTAAAACGTGATTTTAACCGAGATGTCTGTATCAAAAATTACACGATTTACTGTATTGACCAAAATTTTATACACAACACAGCCTCCCAAATCTAATTTTATACAAAACCAAATCCTTATCAAAATATCAAATACGCAGGAAACCCATTTATTTTTATTTGACTTATACGGCCCACTGCTTCCAGCAGCTTACATTACTCCTAGCCTAAAAGGTATATAATTTTCGGTTAAATTATAATAAAATTGAGGCTCCAAACCAAAAAATGTTAACCCTAAATTCCATGATATCAAACTACTTCTGTGTGTGTATCAAACCCTAGTTCACAATCACGCCTCTTTCCTTATGCACCAGAACACACCTTTTCCTTTTTATTGATAACTCACACAAATCTCAACCACACTATTTCACTCTATGATCAACAAGTAAACTCCTCTTATCAGAACACTCATAAATCACACGCCTCACTCTTCTTTGTTCAATTAGTACACAAATGAATTAATCAACAAGATCGAAACAAATACACCCTCTTCCTGACTACAAGATCTTTAAAAAAAACTTACAGGTAGGATTTTGTTTCTTTGTGATGTTTTGTTTATATCGAAAGAAAGGAAGGTTGAAGCATCCTTATTTTGATCTTTCTTTTGATTTTTCGAAAATAAAAATGAAGCTTAGCCTTCAAAAATTTATAGAAGGTTCAATCCTTTTCAAGAGAATATCGATGATGAGGATTAGTCTCTATCTACTCTGACGAAAAATTATTAAAGAATTGATAACCAAAAGTGGACAAAAATGACCGCGCAGCGCGCTTAATGTGTTTTCTTGTTTTCTTTTTCGGTTTCGAGTTTGGTTTCACAATCAATCTATGATAAATGGCTTTTTGTTTTGAGATCTTGAAAGATCTTTTGACTTGAAAAAGATGCACGAAAAAACCCTAACTGAGATATTGTTTGTTGTTTGAGTTGTTGATGAATTTGATGTTTTGAGATAAGATCTATGATAGTGTGTTGAGGTTTGGTTCCGAGTTTGTTTCCAATTTTGATTTTGGATCTGTGATGAAATTTTTTCTTTTGAGATTATGATCTTGAAACTTTTGTAAGACATACAAAAAGAAAAATCTGAGATCTCAACTTTCTTGAAAGATATTGACTTTTCTGGTTTTTGAGAGAGACGAGTGTTTAGGCTAATCGGAATTTTGATAAGATCTATGATGATTTTTCTTTGAGTGTTATGGATGTTCAAGATCTTATGAGCTCATTGTTCAACACAAACTCAAACAAAAACTGAGATCGAACAAATCCAAGATTCTTTTTTTTTCGTTTGACTTATCGAAAAATAAATTGTTCCGAGTTTGAATATGATATGAGTTTGATTTCTAAGTTTTGTTACAAAATCTGTGATGATGACTCTATTGTGTTTTAGATCTTTAAAGGTCTCTTAACTTATTATTAAGCACACAAAGATGAATCTAAGATCTACAAGTTCTTGTTTCGAATTTAATACAAACACAGATCTGGATCAGATCTTGATCAAAGTCCCAAAAATGTGTTGACCAGTTTGACCAAAAGTCAAAAATCAATAAAATCAGTTAATTAATCGAGTTTTACCTGTTATCGATTTGGAACACAAATTCTTTACTGAATTTACCTTAAAAAGATGCTGATTATCAAAAAATAAGCACGAATAGCAACCTTTGTACCAAATCTGCACGACACTTACGATTAAAACCATAACGCGTTATACAATCTTGATCAAATACGAGATCAGCAAAATGAGCACAAGTTAAACGATTTGACTGTTTGACCCAAAAATAGCCTAGTTTCTGACTCAAATTAAGCTCTCGAAATATAAGCAATTTAGTAAAATGACACAAAAAAACTAGAATAAGCACAAATGCGAATCGCGATTAATAATCTCAAAATAGCCCAATAAGCTTGGGAAATATGCTCAAAATAAGCTGTCGGAATAAAGCTGTCGGAATAACGCTGTCAGAAATAAGCAGTCTGAATAAGCTATCTAAAACAACACTAAATCTCTCAGTAGCTTGGGGATACCACGTGTTTGTCTGAATTCAGGATCAATTAGCCAATAGAGTGTTTAGTCTAGGAGAGAGAAGTAGAGAGAGAAAGTGGGAAGAGGAGGATTAGAGAAAAGATAAGATGATTAGAAGACACTTAGAAGACACACCTACAAATGAGAGATCAAAAGGAAATCAAGATAACATGAGGAGAGATGCAGGAAACTCTGGATATAAAGCAAAAGAAAATGAAAGAAGACCTTAAAAATAGGAGGAATCTAAAGCTTTAATAGCTCTTGATGGTGAAGGTGTTGATTGGACTAGTCATGATGAGGATGAGCAAGAGGACTTTGCATTGATGGCTTACAGCAATTCAGGCTCAGACACTAAGGTAACTTCTTGTTCAAATGAATGTAAGGAATCATATGCTAAACTTAAAAAATTATATGATGAACAAAGAGAACAACTTGGTGATGCTAGTATAGAAATACAAGCGTATGAGAAAGATTTAAAAATGTAGAGGCTCAATTAGTTGCTTATCAGAAAAACTAACATTGGTATGAGGAAAAGATTAGGTATATGAAAGTTGATTTAGATGATAAAACTGATGTGCTCACATATCATAAGAAACTATTGGCAGAAGCTAAAAAAGAAAAAGAAGAATTAAAAGCTAGAGTAAAAAGTTGGCAAAATTCTTCGGAAGGTCTAAAGATACTGTTAAATAGTCAGATGAGTGTTAAGGATAAAACTGGGCTTGGGTATGGAAATCAAATTCATGAAGGTGTTTTAAGTTATGAAAATGAAGTCTTTCAAAGTGTGTTTGATAATAGGTCTAGTGATTTAGAAGATACTCCTGTGAATGACAGATATGCAGAGGGAATGCATGTTGTTCCCCCTCCAGTAACAAGAACCTTTATCCCTTCTGGACCTGATAGAGAAATAAATGAGTCACAATTTACATATGGTTCAAAGCAATCTAAACCTAGTAAATCTGATGCTAGGAGTAGTGACTTTAATTCTTGTTAATCCACTTCTAGTGAAGAAACACTTGAATCTATGCCTCAACTAGTTGTCAATGAACCCAAAGTAGTAAGTCAACCTAAAGTTTGGTCTGATGCTCCTATCATTGAGGAATATGAGTCAGATAGTGATGATGATTGTGTGTCTACACCTTCAAAAGAACAGAAACAGCCTAGTTTTGCTTTTGTTAATACTGCTAAGCATGTAAAAACTCCTAGGGAAACTGTTAAAAATCAACACACATATAGTCAAAGTCCTAAAGTTGACAGGAGAGATTATAATGGTTTAATGTCTCAAAATCTGGGTTTGGGATATGGGTTTACTAAAAAGGCATGTTTTGTATGTGGTAGTTTTAGCCATCTTATTAGAGACTGTGATTTTCATGAGAAAAGAATGGCTAAACAAGCTGAATTAAACAAAAAGATAGGTAAGGGTACTGGTCAAAGGGAAAATAGGCCAGTGTAGAACAATGAGCAAAGAGTTAATCATCAAAACCAATTTGTTCCTACAGCAGTACTATAACACCCCCAAAAATATATCGCAGCGGAAATGTGTCCGGGGGAGTTACTTCATAATACACAGCGCTAGATACAAGAGAACAACCTCTAAATATGTCGTTTGAAAAGTAATCTCGTTGATTTCCTTGAAATTGATATAACATTTGTCCCATAATTGCATCACAATGAAAAGCTTGAAAACAACCCAACGAGATTTGATCATTTGTATGTAAGTAGAAATCCATAAATGAAATCTTGTCAAATTTTAGACTCCAGTGCACATCAAGCAATCCGAGCATCTAATTCACCTAAGAAAAACATGCTTAAAAGGGTCAACATAAAGTTGGTGAGTTCATAGGTTTCTTTAAATATAAATGTTAAACCAAAGGTTTCCAAAGTGTGTATGACTATTTCAGCCCTTATAATAGTCACTAAATTGTACGTATAAAAGTTGAACCGCAATTGTTCAAAGTATGTATGATATATATATATATATCACCAAAAGGTTTCAAGTATGTATTGCCACTTTATTCAAGGCACAGTAAATATTCATGTGTGTATAAAACAGTGATTACGATTACTCTAAGTTCATGAAACCGATGCACTAATATGTACCTATCGCAGGTGTCCCCTCCAAGAACACCTGGCATTTATGAAAAGAATATGTACTCCCGTTACAGGTGTCCCCTCCAAAAACACCCGGGCAGTAATGTACCCCTTGTAGGTGTCCTCTTCAAGAACACCCGGGCAGTAATGTACCCCTTGTAGGTGTCCCTTACAAGAACACTCGGGCAGTAATGTACCCCTTGTAGGTGTTCCCTCCAAGAACACCCGGGCAGTAATGTACCCCTTGTAGGTGTTCCCTCCAAGAACACCCAAGAAGTAACTTGTTGTTATCAGTTCAATCCGCTTAAGCTAATCCGTAATCATTTAAAAAGTAAAGTATGTATTCATGACTAAAAATAAAGTCAAGTAATGTATCTCATAGCGAGCTATATAAATGAGTATGCAAACCAATTTGTAATCAACCATGTAAATGCATTTGTAAACAAGCATGTTCTCACCTCAAAAATATATGTAAAACCAGTAAAACATGGGGCTATAAACTCACCTCGATGACGTTGCACGATTAGTAAAAATGCACACATTAAGCGTAACACGAACGGAAACTAGAACGGCTCGACCAAGAAGTTGCGGTTTATCTTAACGGCTAAGACCCACTAGCCTAGGATAATGTATTTGAGTTTTCCGATGGATGATTACATCAACGCGACACATTGATAAAGATTTAGATCTCAAATTGTAATGGTTTGTTGGTTGGTTAAATAAAGTAAATCGAAATGTAAACAAAATGTATGTAATATATTCTGTATATATTACATGCGAAAAATGAACAAGTATATAATTCGTACTGTGAATTATATAACAAAGAAGAATAATCAAATAAATAATCGAGGCATATAATACTTTGTAAGTATTATATAAGAAACGTGAGAAAATAATTAAAACAACACATTTCGACACATTTTCGGAAAGTCACTAATTTATTTAATAATAGTTCTCGTATAAAAGTAAACACACGTTTTAAAGTTACGAATCATGTAACGATGTTTGTAAAGCTTTTACAAAAGTTATGACTTTACCTTCTAGTCGGGAATTATAAAATAATATTTTATAATTTAGTATTTCGTTCTCTTGACGGGTTGTAGCTAAAATAGCTGTCTCATTGTAAAAGTATAGTTTTTGTTCGTTTGTCGGGTTATTGTATAATACAAATTAATAATCTTAAAACCATATAACTTCGTCCTTTAATCGGGTTTCTAAAATAATAGAAATCATAGTGAAAATTACTAAGTATAGTAATTTTTAGAAATTTTGACATAACCTTTTCGTTTATACAACGTTTCTCATGTTTATAAAATTCAATGTTTTCCTTTTAATCAATCAATGTTGCAATACTCGAGTGTTTTATATATATATATATATATATATATATATAAACTAGACAAAATAATAATTAGCACATTTATTTAACCATTTAAACTACCATTTAGTTCCGATTTTATATTTATAAAATCTTACGATGTATTTATTACTTGATTTATATAAACCAAACACGTCCCAATAGTTTCTGATAACCCAAACGCACCCTTATGGTGAAACTGCTAACCCAAACACACCCTTATACGTTTTTTGCTCACCCAAACGCTCCATATACGGTTTTCTGCTCACCCAAACGCACTTTATGTTGTTTCCTGCTCACCCAAACACACCCTATGTTGTTTCCAGCTCAACCAAACGCACCCTATGTTGTTTCCTGCTCAACTAAACACACCCTTAGTGCGAAACTCCTAAACCAAACACACCCTATGTTGCTTATGTTAAGCCAAACGCGCCCTTGTGGCGATTCTGCCAAACCAAACACACCCTTATTGGTTTTCCGTTAAACCAAACGCACCCTTGGTGATCTCTACTAAACCAAACGCACCTTACGGTGCTTCCTATCAAACCAAACGCACCCTTGGTGGTGAGACAACACCAAACGCAACCTTTTGGGGTGACTGTTACATCCAAACGCACCCTTGTGTGGTGTCATTACAAAACCACACGCACCTTATACGTTTTAAATAACCAAACGCACCCTATGCCTATTTTATTATAACCAAACGCACCCTATGCCTATTTTATTACAACCAAACGCACCCCCAGTTATGGTGCTAGCTGAGAAACCACATAAACGAACCCACCCTTGTGGTGGCTCTTGCTGCCAAACGCACCTTTGGTGCTTAGTAATACCAAAACGCACCCTGTTGGGTGTATACGAACAAAACCAACGCACCCTTGGTGCTTATGAACACATCGAACGCACCCTTTGGTGCTTATGAAGACGAACCAGACGCGCCCTTGGTGGTGAGGGTAAGATAGAGGTGGGATGGTGGCGTGACAGCGGGGTGGAGGTGGTGCAGCTGTGATGATGGTGATGTTGTGGGGGTGATGGGTGGCGTCGTTGATGGCGGCAGTGGGGTGGGGATGGCTCGGTGGTGATGTGACGAGTGGCGTGGGGGTGGTACGAAGGTGGTGGTGGTCGCGGTGGTGTTGGTTGTGGTGGCGGCAGCGGTGGTTAGTGGTGGAGATGGCGCGTGGCGGCGAGTGAGGTAGTAGATCGGGTAGATCGGGGATGGATCTACACATTTGTATATTATTGGGGTGACGGCCGGCGGCGACGCCGGTGGCCGGAAAAGTGGCCGGAGGTGGGGGCTGCGCCGGAAGTTGAGGGGAGGAGTGTATGTGTTATTTTCTAATGAAAATGAAATAAATATAATAACTTTTATATATATATTAAAAGTTATAAAGTAAAGTGGCAAGTCCAATATAGATGAGGGTTAATTTTATAAATATTTTCACAGGGACCAAAGATGTAACTTTAGTAATATAATGGTTCGGGTCTCGTTTGGACTAGTTAATTAATTATTCATAACACGAAACTTGCGCCATTGCGTTTCAAATCATTTTTCCTATAAAAATGAGTATTCATTTGATAGTATTTCATAAATATTTTTATAACATTTATAAAAATATTTGTTATTTATTTGGAAATCCGGTTATGCCTTGTCCGAAAAAAATAAATTTTAACTCGAATATTCGCGTTATCAACAAACGCTTTTGAATAAAATGTTAAATGATTTTATTTAATATTTTTCTTAAATAAATAGTGATAATTAAAAATAAATTTAATTATTTTTGTGTCGGTACGCGTTGTGTGCGCTGTTCAAAATTTTGCAAGGGTATTTCGGTCATTTTATGCTTGTTTTCGGGTCTCGGACAAAACTAAAAAGTTGTCCGGAATGTCGTTTTACATCAAATTGCTTCAGAGTCCGAGTCGTGAAAACGTGATTTAGTAGGTCGTTTTTTATAAGTCAGCTTAAGAATAACATATATCTTTTTCGTTTTCAAGTCAAATAAGTTAAAAATAACTTGCACATGAGAGATGTAATAATAAATATCATTTATTATTTAAAATATGTTTCGAAAATTTTACCGGTCACTCGGTAATTGTTTTTATGAGGCAATAAAAGGTCAAAAGTCAAAAAGTTAAGTCGGACCCGAAAAGTCAAAGGGTAGCAGTCATTTAAGATTCCGAAAATCGTCGGTTGTTACAGTACCTACCCCTTAAAGGAATCTCGTCTCGAGATTAAATTTGTGTTAACCGTTTGTGTGACCAAGAAAATATTTAAGATTTAATAAACCAGTTCTAAACAAGACGCTGATAACTTTATTCAGCAAAATTTAAATGTTTCGACACTTTTTCATATACCAAAAATTTTGGCTAAGTTTGACCAGGATATTTAATCCATCAAAATAGGTATCTCAAAAATAATATCATTACATGTCCTATGACTGATATATACGCTTTATAAGGAAAATCTCTTAACAATGAAAGCGTTGAAGGGAAAAGTGTAGTCGCGTGAGTATGTATGTATAAGGTTTCAAATGTTCAAGGACGGGGTCTCGTTTCTGATATCTGTAATCTTCGATGATTAATAACGGACAAGGGTAATTGAAGTAAGTATCCAACTTACTTAGGCAGTACTAGGATGTATTGCGACCTAAGTCTTCGTACTAGTGGTCCGAAATGAATAGTCCGACTATCTCTTTCGTCGATAGGTGTTTATCTAGTATAAGGGGGTTGCATTAACTATTGGATAAAGTTGTACAAGCTGGGACCGCTCCAGGACCCAACAACAACAACCATCACGACAATAACCCTAACAAATAGTGATGGGATGCCGAGAATGAGGACATTTCGAGAAACTATATTCCTAGAATAAAGTTTA
>BQNB010102718.1:0-24182 GCA_026074375.1 Tanacetum coccineum | reverse complement strand
TGCTTTTAAGAACAAGAAATATTTTTATATATCTTGTCATTTCTTATCTTTTCTTCACATGAAAAAGCTCAAGAACACAGTAAGTAGCTGAATATGTTGCTTCTTATCAAGTTGAATATCAGGCCCGGTTTTGGGCAGGGGCAACCTGGGCCGAGGCACAGGGCCCAAGCTTTTTTAGGGGCTCCAATTTTTTGAGAAGTCCAATGTACATATACCCACATATACCCTTTTTAAGCCCAAGACCATATAAAATTAAGATTTGTCGTTACTTTTTGGTGTGTGATCCACCCTACCAGTATCTATACGTAGGGCATACAATGGGAAAAAAGAAACCGTAATAATCATATCATTTGAGGTAACTTCAACTGTTGATTGAGATTCTCTATTTTGTTAGGCTTTATTTTTTATCATATAAATAAGTAATCTTTTTTTTGCTTACTGGTTTCCAATCTACTTAAAATAGCATAGTTATATATTTACCACAAATTTTCTTCATTATTATTGTGGCTGAAGTTCCCACTTTCCAGGTGGCTTTGTAAAGTCTTGGTGCTAGTCTTAATATTTTTTTTTGCATTGTACTTGATTCCTTTGGTTTAAATATGCATATATATTTTCTAAAAAATATGGTATTTGGCTATTTCTAATTTCACTTGTTCTTTCTACATGTATGTAACATCTCTTTGTTTCGGAGGGCCTCTTTTTCATGATGGCACAGGGCCCCCAAAACACCCGGGACGGCCCTGTTGAATATTTCCCTTAAAAACATTTGTGATATTGTTACCCTTTGAAATAACTTAACTTAGTTAGTAGTGGATGCTTAAAAACCTTTCGAATGCACAAAATGATAAATTTCCCCCATTAAATAAGTAAAGCGAATAAGAAAAGAAACAAAGACATCACATAGTGGTTGGATCATTGCAATATTTTTAAATTTCCAAGTGGAAAGATGCAAACATGCTAGCTAGGGTTAATTTTTTATTCTAATCACAACACACAAAAGTCATATCACAAAAGAGAATTATCTGTTAATACACACCAATAAAGATACACATATACTCATAATCCCAAGTAACCAAAAACCCTACCCATTTATTCTCTCCAACCTCGTTAGTCATCACTTCTTATAAAGTTTGTATAGTGATCGAGAGGGATTAATTAGTGAATGAGGAAGCGGCAAGTGATCGTTAAGATTAGTTATGATAGAACGTCGAGTGCATCGATTGTTCAAGCTTTTCGTTATGGTGAATGTCAGAAGAACCATGCTGCTCACATAGGTGGCTATGCTGTAGATGGCTGCAGAGAGTTTATGGCAACTGGAGAAGAAGGTACAGTTGGTGAGTTAATATGTGCAGCTTGCGGCTGCCATCGTAACTTTCATAGGAGAGAGGTGGATGAGGTTGTTAGTGAGTCTTCTTCGACTTCTAGTAACAATCACTTCTAGGGTTTTCAAGTTTGGAATTAGACTAAGAAAATTGAGGGTTGTTGGTAATTATTTGTACAAAATTAGTCAAAAAAAATTGCAAACTTGATTAAACTCTTGATTTTTATGTATGTTAATTTATATAATTTTTTATGTCAAAAGTTTTAGATGTTTGATAATTAAGGTTTTGATCTAACGATTCTCTGCTCATCACAGATCGGATTTGAAATTATTAACTGTGATATATACTATTAAGAGAACCTCTAACAAATACATTTATATCCCTTGATTATATTGCTAATTTTTCATTAAATTTTAATTTTAAAAAGCTAGATGCTTCTAATCAAAGTGGTTTATGGTTTATATAGTGACTTCATTGTAAATAGATTAAGCAAATGATTTTAAATTCAAAAGTGTTAGCCCTATTGGGCATTTTATATTATCCTATATTGAACCCCTCGATCACTTCTTCTTCTTCTTTTATTAGTAAGTATGAATAGTCCTACTAAATAAAGTAATTCAACACAAGATTAATTAATTCAAATCCGTTTTAATTACAAATCTAGTTTACTGAGGTTTTTTTTCCCAGTCTAGCAGTAATGTAAGCATTCTGCACTTAATTTATGCTTGCACATGTTATACTATTTACTTGTAAAAGTATAATCTCTTATACCTCTAAACTATACAATTTACTTTTATAATGTATGGTATAGTCAATTCATTAGCTCGCCATTGATTTACTAGCTATGTTGAAGTTATGTTGTTGGACTAATCAAGAGTTCTCAAGGCTAGGTCTGGATGTTTGTGGTGATATGATATATTAAAAATTGTGGTTTTCGTGAGTTTGATTTGATGGTCACTTGGTCAGGATAAAGGTGGTTAGGCTTCCTTGCAATATATGACTATATGTCCATGATCATTTAGATTGTAGCTTGTATACATTATTCTTTAGATTAATGAAGATAAGATGAGGCTTAGTAGCTGAGAGTTGATATGACAATGAATGTACCGCTCAAGGAAAAATGATAGTTACATCACTATCAAGTAAAAATTAAAGATAAGTTGATTGTCAATATCCCCCAGTTTCTCTAATTAGTTTTCAAGTTTAAATTCAAATAATGTACATGGATTGGTAAATTTATTTGTGCAACATTTAATTTATTGTGAAACATACAAGTTAAGGTAAGGAGACAACGTGATAGCGGACATGGTTCATACATAGCCTAATCCATGCGTGTTATGAAGAAGATAAGAAAATTGATCTTGAACTATTGTTGTGCAAGACGTTGAGGTATTCATGAGCCTCATGCTTTTACTATTTTATCGTCAAAACTTTCGGTCATCATAAGTAGAACTCTTGTAACATGTTATGCTCTCCTAACACATATGCGTCTAGAGGTGGCAAATCATACCCATATATATGTCCTTACTTGGGCTATTTGGACTCTTTTTTAACCATCATGGGCTGAATGAGTATCATTTTTTATTCTAATTGGGCTATTTCGACAACATAATAGATTTGGATTGAATAAGTGGGTATTATGAGCAGAGATGTGATGGGTATTTTTTTGCCCACTGGTTAAACTTGGGTCTAGTTGAGTCTCCTTTAATATTGTAGACGGGTTTAGTTGGTTTTCATCCGTTTTATTTGTTTTTATACGTTTTTTACATTTTCTTACATTTTCATACGTTTTTGCACATTTTTTACGTTAATTATACGTTTCGTACGTATTTTTACGTTTTCAACCGTTTTCGTACGTTTTTTTACGTTTTTGTCCGTTTTCGCGTATTTATATGTTTTCGTCTGTTTTCGTACGTTTTTTTACGTTTTTGCCCGTTTTCAACCGTTTTCGTACTTTTTTTACGTTTTCGCCCGTTTTCGTACGTATTTTTACTTTTTCGTCCGTTTTCACACGTTTTTTACGTTTTCGTACGTTTTTTTACATTTTCGTACATTTTTACGTTTTCATACGTTTCTGCACGTTTTCATCCGTTTTCATCTGTTTTTTTACGTTTTTGGAACGTTTTCGTGTGTTTTTTACGTTTTCGTCCGTTTTCATCCGTTTCCGTACATTTTCAACCGTTTTCATACGTTTTCACACGTTTTCCTACATTTCATACGTTTTCGCATGTTTCTCTACATATTCGCACATTTTTCTACGTTTTCGCTCTTTTACGCACGTTTTCGCACACTTTTCTACGTGTTTATATGTTTTGTAGGTTTTCATACGTTTTTGTACGTTTTATATGTCTTCGTACGTCTTGTATGTTTTCATACGTTTTTTACGTTTTCGTCCGCTTTCGTACGTTTTTATGCGTTTTTGTACGTTTTCGTCCGTTTTCGTGTGTTTTTACATTTTCGTATGTTTTTGTACGTTTTCGTTAGTTTTTATCCATTTTCTTCCTTCAAAAAACGTGTAAAAGTGTACACTTGTTACCAATTAACGTACAAAAACGTACACAAACGGAGGTAAAATATGAAAACGTAAAAGCCGTAAAAAACATGTGTAAACGTGCAAAAATGTATGAAAACGTACGAAAACATAAACGAGCGAAAACGTAGAAAAACGTGCGAAAATGTAGATAAACTTACGAAAACGTAAGAAAACATATAAAATGTACACAAACGTGTAAAAACGGATGAAAACGCATCAAACGTACGAAAACGTAGAAAAACGTGTAAAAACGTATAAAACGTGTGAAAACGAACGAAAACAAACTAAGAAATAGAAAAACGTGCGAAAACGTACAAAAATGAACGAAAGCGAACGAAAATGTAGAAAAACGTTTGAAAGCGTAAAAACGTACGAAAACGTAGATAAACGTATAAAACTTACAAAAACGTTTAAAAACGTAGAAAAACGTGCGAAAACGAACTAAAACATGCGAAACGTGCAAAAACGTACAAAAGCGAACGAAAGCGATTGAAAACGTAGAAAGACGTGCCAAAACATAGAAAAGCGTGTGAAAACGTACAAAAACGTACAAAAACAAACAAAAACGTTCACAAAAGTATAAAAACGTGCGAAAACGTAGAAAAACGCACGAAAACGTTCAAAACGTACGAAAACGTGCGAAAACGTATAAAAACGTGCGAAACGTTCAATAACGTAAAAAACGTACGAAAACGTTCAATAACGTAAAAAATGTGCAAAAACGTACAAACCAAGAATTTGGACACTTTGCCCGTTTCACCCGAGACCTTTTGACCCGGGTCCATTTGGCCCGCACCCGTTTTACCCGCGCCCGTTTGGCCCGTTACCCGAACCCGCCCTACCCGCCCATTTTGCCACCTCAACGTCTTTGGGCTCATCATAGAATTTTAGTGATTAAATTAGGCATCTTTTCTGCACGTGTAAATTTAGACACATTTGAATGGTTAATTTGTTGTATGTTTAAGTAAAGATCCGCACCGGGTAGGACGACTTGAATCTTAGTCCTTGGTGAGAACTTGAGTACCTGAGAGTAAGAAAGAACAACATGTCAGCCTCGCCTCGGGGTTGATGCCAGGACCAAGCTCAGACGTGAGAGTAAGTAGTTGTGAGAGCCGGGAGGGCGTATAATAGTGTGTGTGTAATAATGCAATAGATGCTACCCGAATAACAGTAAATGATAGGGTATTTATACTACATGAGTCACTGTAGCGGTGTACTGTTCCTGGCACTTAGGAATTGGGGAAGCCGAGCTAAACCTAGCTTTGTGTCAGGCGGCGGGGTTGCGTGGGAGACATAGTCCCGTGAATCCTGGGGTGATAGAATCCATTTGAGTGCTTGCTATTAACCGCTAGTCCGAAGTGGTGCCCTAGTTCCTTGAACTTAGTGTTTTGTCCTTTCTCTGGTCTTCTCGTATTAGCCCTTTCGGCGTGATTGTGTTCCCTTCGGATTATGTTCCTTCCGGATATATACGCGGACATGTCCCCCCAGTATCGTGTTATCAGTTGTAAACTGATGAGACGATACTTTAAGTTTTATTCGTCCTTTTTTTGAAGATGCGACAAAATCCATAATTACAGTAGGTTAAAATTCATAATTACTGGAGAGGTCTGGGAGGAAGTGATCGTACACGTGTCCTTTGCATCCCAACAGACGGTAGAGATCCTGCCACGTGGGAGGTCTGACATGACACGACGTTTCGTGTCCCACCCTCCCTCTATAAATAGCGAACCCCTCGCCTTTTTACTGCGTGTTTTACTTCTTCCCCCGAACGTCCATCCAAGATTCTTGACTTCATCTCTCAGGTATATACTCCGTCCTTGTCTAACTTTTAGTATTATACGTCCCCTTCGGTATCTTTGACCATGTCTGAGGAAGATCATGCTGTTGGTACTACCGTGTTGCCTAAATTTGATATGTCGTCCTAAGAGTCAATAATGACTGCCAAAGACGTCAAATCTCTGGCCCTCTGGCATGGGATTCCTTTGGATTTACATCCCGTTGCTCTCACCAAGGGGTGGACTATGGACAAACTTCCGGACGACATGATACGTTTATATGAACAGTACTTTGAGTTTTCGGGGATAAGGGTGCCTTTTTCTGCCTTCCTATTGGCCGTTATCAAGCATTTTTATGTACATATTTCCTAACTTGTGCCGTTAGAACTGAACCGATTGACTATGTTTGAGTTGTACTGTCGGAGTCTAAATATTGTCCCTTCCGTGAATTTATTCTAAGTTTTTTACAAAGTTAGAAAGCAAGGGCATTGGTTTTCATTTGAAAAAAAGACTTGGCAAAGGTGCCAGTGGTCAGATATTCCGAGAGACTTTTTCTGGATTGAAAGGATGGAAGAAGAGATTTTTCTTTTTAGAAAGGAGGGCCATACCGGACGCTATGACTTGGAGACACCACGATTCTGACGTCAACAACCCCGTTCCAGAAGATGGCTTCAGTGCCTCAGATGTGCATGTGTTAATCGAACGGGTCGTTGACCTTCGACCTGTGCCCTCTGGGCTTCTTTTTCAGGGAGGTTTAGCTACTACGTGGTATTTCCCTGGTTTTCTTCCTATTTTTAAAGACACCGAGGGGAATGGTAATATTTTGTCATTGTCTTTATATATGAGACCGTTTCGGCGCATTTTAACATTTACCTTTTCTTTTGTAGTGGTCACCATGTCTGAATATCTTCATTTCCCCTTCCTGTCTGGTGCTTCTATTTCGAAAGGACCTGCCCTCACTTCTCAAGATCAGATCCCACAGCATACCACGCGTCCCCTCTAGTCAGACCAAACCATTCCAGAAAAGACGAATCATCAAAAGGGGGTCGAGGTAGAGGATCCTAAAATTGTTGCTATTCGGGAAAGGAAAGCACGAGCTGCCACTAAGAAAAGGGAAAAAAGGAGACAAGGTAGTGATGGAGGGGAAGGCTCTCATCCTGCAACCAAGAGAAGGAAAACTATTGCTCGTAAGGATGGCACTGCTGCCTCTAAGGCTACCTCATCACCGGAACCTCTTTGAACTATTAACCCTACTGATCCCTCTGGTGCTGTTGCCAAGACTGCTGAGTCGTGAGATGATCGCTCACCTCGCATATCTCTTTATGGCTCGGCTAATCATTCTGTTCATAACTATTCTAATGCTAAGCATGACAACAAAAAGACGGACACCCTTCGGCTGGGGACTTCTGGTGATCAATCCGGTGATCAATCCGGGAAGGTTGTGACCAATGTTAACACTGAGGTGGTTCAACCTTCTCTGACATATCAGTCTGGATATCATAGTCCCATAGCCACACAATCGGCTTCCCCTCCGCGGTCCTTCCGGCGAGGTATGTCCAGCCTTCATTTCTATTTCCCCCCCTTTTTTTTATTTGACCATTCTTACATATTTGCAGGTAATGTTGAGGAGTGATAGTGGAATATAAACGACTTCATTTGAACCTCGATAAACATAAAAATTTCGTCGAAAGTCACTCGAAAATACCGTTTTTTGCTTCGTTTTCAATCCTTTGTACTTGTAAGACATAAAACCACAATACAAACATATTTTCAACATAATTACTCATATTTTAGTATTTTAGTCCGTTTATTAGCATTTTCCAGGGGTAAAAATGATGTGTGTTTTAGCACACATCAAGGAGGGTAAATTATCGCGAGGAGGGGCTCTTTATGTGCTCGACTGGTCCATTTACAAAAGATGCCGCTTAGACACCTCCATGTGGTGTTGAGAGCTTATGGTCCACTTGGCTCCTCCGGGGGTCCAAGAGGAATCCAACGCCTTTAATAATGCTACTGCCCTCGAAAGGGCTTGGTTTTCCTTGGTACAAAGGGCTTTGGCTCAAACAGACATCCTTAAGAGGTTTGAGCATCTTCAAGCTAATTTTAATAGGCTCGCCGAGACCCATTCGGAATGTGGAGAAACGGTTAGCAAACTCGTTTAAGCTAGGTTGGATTTGGCGCATAGCTCTCATCTCTATACCACCCTATCCAACAGGTGTAAGATAGTCAAAAGTGAGCATGAGGGTTGTGCCGGAAAGCTTGAGGTGTTGGAAAGCCGCAATAGCGAACTGTCTCAGGTGAATCAGGATCAGGCCCTTCGGATCAAAGAGTTGGAGGACGAGTTAGCCAGGAAGGATTTCGCTCTTGTTTACGCTGAAAGGCTGAATGTTGAGAGGGCTCAAGAGAAAGAGAAGCTTGTTGCCCAACTTAGAAAACGGAGATGGAAAAGTTTGATTGCATACGTAAACTTTTTCCTACTGTGGTCGAACGTCTTCTTCGGAGTCACGAGTACAAGTATAGCCTGTCCGAACCCTTTAACCTGGCTATCCAAGCCTGATGGGGCAAAGGACTCAGCGAGGAGCGCTCCGAAGAGGATCTCTTAGAAATCATGGGTAGAATGGAAAACTTTGATGTTTATGCCGATAAGAAGATGCGTGTCGAGTACGATAAGATGTTTGAGAAACGATACCCTTATGTGGAGAAGATTTCTCCCGGTTTTCATCACTCTGTCTCTAATTTGCTTAAGGTTTATCCTGACTCTCCTCCCTTTGGACAAGCTCCGCCCAACAAACCTTCCTCAGGAAAAGCTGCTTCAACTTATGCTCCTCGAGAGTCTTGACTGCTTTCTGATTGCGTAATTTTGTACACGTAAAATATAATATAAAATAATATAATCCCGAGAGTAATTAAGAAAGTTACCAAGTTACCTTGATAAAATTCACTCTCAAAAATATATATAATATAATATATAATACGTATATTAGACCGGGCAAGTATGATCACCCGGGTCGTTTCCCCAATGACTAGTGCAATGGAAACCTCGATCTCGTTCGGAATGATTGATTTGAATAAGAAAAGAGATATTTTTGAATTTTTTGATTAAACTACAAATTTAATAACAAGAATTGAAAAAAACAATTAACTAGCACGAAAATTAAATGCACAAAACGTATTAAACTGCAGAAGCTATACACTGAAATCTAAAATCTAAAACACAACTTTTAATAAATTTTATTCCTAAAAATCACAAATTTAAAATGAAAATTAATGCAAAAAGAATCAAAAATTTTCAACTACTTTTCTATTTTTTATGATTTTTTTTAGGAAAAAGTAATTATCTAAGTTCTATTTTAATTTCTAGAAAATACAAATTTAATGAGAAAAATATAGAAAAATGGTTTTTAAACTCTAAAAATGTCTGCAGGAAACATTAATAGAAACAAAAAAGCCTACTTTTAAGTCACTCAATTAAACCCTAATTTTATCAATTTTAAACTAAAAACCCTATATTTTATAAACAACTTTTATATTACTAAAAATCAATTTATTTATTTATTCTAGAAAAGACCGGGTTGCAAAATTGGTAAAGTGAAAGGGTCCAGTTTGTAGGCGGGCAAAATTATGAAATTTGACACTGCAGTTACAACGAGTACCTAAACTAATGAGGAAAAGGAACCAAATAGAACCCCGGCTTGTGGCTTATTTTGCGTGTGTTGAAAAAAAATGCTTTCAGCAAAACTCAAAACTACAAACTTACTAAGGGCTTTACTCCTAACAACTTTAACAAAAGCACTTTTATCTTTAGACCAAAGAATGAGCTAGAAAATAAGCAACTAGTTTGCTGTCACAGAAAGTACTAATTTGACTGAATTTTTGGATTTTTGCTTATTTTTAGCTTAATACTTGATAAAACTTTGAAACTAAAAGATGCTTGATGAAGCTTAAGATGTGTATTTAGAAGATTTGAACTAAAATTAACCTATGCTTAACAAAACTAGAAAGAAAATTAAAATGAAAAAGTGCAAGTTTTGATGAAACTGTTTTTGAACTTATTTTTAATAAGCTAACAAGCTTATTATTGGACCTTAGGAGTTAAGTGCTGAGATTTAGGAAATAAGCTACTCTAGTAGTCTAAATTCTACTTAGGTAAAAGGATTTATAAAACTTTACAAGGAAATGAGAAAGTTCAAAGTGAAAAATGGCAAAAATTATGCTAAAATGAAATGCACTTGCTGGTGCACTTGGTTGCTGGTGCAGTGTGCAAGGAACAAAGATGTAGGCTAGAATTTTAAAGCTCACTTGTAACTAAATGATCCTAAGTGAACACTCAACAACCTTGAACTCTAAGATGCTTTTAAAATCTTAAAATCTAAGACTTACACATTCTGAAAATGTGCCCTGGTGCTGGCAATGGATTTTAACTCTCAAACTTTTAAATTCTAAACTCTAACTTTTAAGAACTGTTTAAAAACTTGTTATATGACTAAACTCAGCTAAGTGATGTGCTATGACAGTTTAAAATTGACTTTAACAAGTCAATCTCACTAAATCCAAACACTCCTTAATCTAAAAACTGTCACACTTTATTGCACTTAAAAGCTATTTAAAAGCTAAAACAGCTAAATCATTTTATCCACTTCTACTATATCTAGGTTGTTTAAGCTATTTTATCACTAAAAAGCTAAACTTATTTGAAAAATAAGCTAGTTACTCTATGAACATATTACTACTACTATGACAGAAAAAGTAACAGTGAAATTTTACTAGTTTTAAAACTACAATAGACTAAAGCCAATACAAATTTATGCTAAGTAAACTAAATGAACAGTATTTAAAATGAAGATTCAAAGTGATAAGCAATATGTAATAAGCTTTAAATGCTATAAAATGAAATTTAGAGAAAGTAACCTGAAAATTTGGAGTCTCAGCACAAGAGCTACTCTAGTTGAGTGAGTAGCTCAAATTGTAAACCTAAGTGACTTCCAAAGTCTCTAAACCAGAGCTTAAAGCTCAATAAGCTGAAACAGCTTATTTCTCCTTTGATGCTTGAAAATGAGCTTTATCCACCTCAAGTGATCATGTTTAGGTGTAATAGAGTTACAATGATTCAATGACAGCTTTAACAACAAAATTTTATTTAAATTGAGCTTATTAGACACAATAAGCTCAAATGAGCTTATTTAGAGCTTATTTGATTAAATTCAACTTCAAACTGAAAACAAAAGCTTAATAAATGTGTAAAACGAATTGTATTGCTGAATTGAAGTAGTACAAGTTCAAAGGAAATGATTACAAGAGCTTAAAAGCTTAATTGCTTAAGGTAAAATTAAAATTGCTTAAAAACGGAAAATTACAAAGTAAAAGAAATTTAAAACTAAAACTACTACTGGTAAATGATGTCCTAGCCTTCTATTTATAGAGGAGTAGTGAAGAGGAGGGAAAGAATTCTAGAGTGATCCATTGAATCTCAACCCTTGATTATTTGCGAGATGATTGTGGCCGTTTGATCAATTTAGTGAGGTGGTATGGCCAATTAGCTGCTGCCACGTGTTTTATTGTGATTGGTGAAGGTGTATGAAGAGGTTTCTGAACCGGATTGAGGGATGAAAAGGGAGCGGGGTGTGGGTAATTTCGAAGTTGGGCTGTGGGAATTTTTGGCGGGAAAAGCTGTTGAGGCAGTTGGTTAGTTGCGAGAAAGCCGGGGATTATTTGAATGTTTGGAGTATTGACATAATTGGTCCCCGTCTTTGCTTGCGCCCAAATGTAGTTTAAGACAGGTTTGGAGTTGTGCAAATTCAGTCCTTGTGGTTCCTTTGCTCTTCTTTCTCTTTATAAATCCACTTTCACTCTTGGCAACTTTAGTCCTTGAAACTTCTATCTTCAAAGTAAGCCTTGAAAACTTTTCCATTGACACTAACTAGACCATTGATTTATTTTATGGGTCTTTGACTATTTCTTTAGTTCTTTCTTTGACTGGTGGTTTTTTTTTTTTCGGGCTGATCCGGCTGTGATACTTTGCTCTTGCTCTTGACTCTTTGCTTTTTCGTTTCTTGTTGGTTTTGATCGTTTTTGCTTCTTTTTGTACCTTTTAATCCTTTCATGCACAATTGGAACAAAAGACACATTTTATATTCTTTTGGCATTTTATTGGCTTTTATTAGGAAAATCCCGGGGGTTATTAGTTGTACAATTAAAGCAAATCTATGAGTCGTTAAAATTGATACATTGGTTAAATAGTTTGTTTGTTAACATAGCCGAAGCTTAAATAGTTCATCCATGAAAAGTAAAAGATTTGTTTAGACATATATAATATTCCCAAAATGTACATGAATATCTTAATCCTTTATGTTTTGTCTCCCTTAATGATGACCACAATTGTATACCTCGGGCTTCCTCGTACTTATTGAACTGAGAAAAAACATTGCTTTAAAAGTCACTTAAAGCTTGGTGAATTACAGGTTTAGTAAATGTATAAAATAGGACCACAAGATTTCCAATGTAAGACAGATGTATCACATACTAATATTTAAAATTAATTGACAGCTCGGCGCATAATTACTGAAACATAGACTGATGTATATGTTCGCAATTTAATGCATAAACGCGCGCTACACTCTCGCTCGCTGCGTTCACTCTCACGGCTCTCATCGCACTCAATTGTACCGACATTTATACGTTCAGATTGTTTAATATTTCGAAAATCCTAAGACTACTCTCCGAACGGGGATGTCTATCCCAAATAGCTACTCTTCCATAACATTCGCCTCGCTCAGCTAAATCTGCATTGAAAGTTATGAAAGGTCGGGCAATCTTACGTCGCCGGTCTTAGCTTATCCCCAAACCCATAGGCCCACAACATCGTAACCTTATTCGATAAGCCTCACAAAGCCAGGCTCTTCCGCGTCAATGTTAAAAATGCATGTTTTACCAATGTGGTAAAACAAAAATTAATTGTAATAAAAAGGTGGCGGCTATGAAATCACGTAAGTGATGATGATAATCTCAAATATATGTGAGTGTCTCCTCCCGCCCATACCCCCCGGGCCATTTGCTCCTCGCATCTCACTAATTAATTATAGGTCGTATCGGAGGCTCGCTCTCGCGCGCTCGCGCGCTCGCTCGTATACGCTCTCTTCACTCGCGTCGCGCGCGGCGCTGCGTTATCCACCACTAATAGTTTTTATTAATTCTTAAAAGTTAAACATTAATATAACTCTGTATTTGTTAAATTAAAGTATATATATTTGTACTCGTAACGACACACACATTTCTTATTTTTTATTTACTAATGTATCATTCGTTAATAATTTTATGGATTAATATGATATTTCATTATTAATTTAATTGTTTTATAAAAGATTGTATAAAAATAAAAGTAATGCGCGCGAGTTTTAAAACTTCATATCTTTATCGTTTCGACTCCGTTTTATACGTTTCTTATGTCCACGTCTCCGTATTAAAATAAGAAGATATACAATATCATATTTTTAAGATTTAACCACTGATGAAAGTCAACTTGTTATGTTCATCAAGTTTATATAAAATACTTTTATAAACTAATAGAATGATCCCTTGTTTAAATCATAATTTTTCGTTCAAGTTCGTTTCTCGAGATCCTTTGTCTTTGGATTAGTATTTCAGAATAAACCGCCGCTCTCCTCATCTTCTCGCTCGCGCTCTCTCGCGCGCGCTCGCTTTCTGTGTGTGTAAATCACTGTATCGCTCTCAGTAGTATTTACTATTACAGCAGTTTTAAAAATTGTTTTTATTATAATTAATTATATATAAATTGGTTAAAATGAGCGTAACTTGCTCGTTATAATTCCTTTTTTCGAGTCTTTATGTACGTGAGTTGTATTAAGGAAATTTATCATAATATATAGTTATGGGTATTTTTACCTCTGATGAACGTAACTTTTATGTTCATCACTGTTTATAAAACTATTTTTATAAGTTATTAGATATAATTGTAAATTCCGTAAACTTGTGCATTATAATTCTGTTTTTCGGTCTCCTTTCATGCTCACGATCTCTGTAAATTGCAAACGCTCGCGGGCGCTCGCAAGAAATAAGTAGAGAAATAGGGTTTTGTATTTCGAATTCCAACAGTAAGTATATTAATAAAATTAGGGTTTTTTAATTAAACAAAGTTAGTTTTTTACAATCATTTTATTTTAGAACTCTGCACCATTGTTTTACACAGCGCTCGCGCTCGCGCACGCGCTATATCCTCTCCTCGGCGCGATTTAGTCTTAATTGTCATATTTGTCCTGTGAAACCCAATCAAATACTTTATTTAATATTACCTCCTCTCGCTCCTCGCTCGCTCTGTGTCGCGCGTGATAACTTACACAACATGTATGTACATAATAGAAATAAATGCTAGGAGAATATAATAAGAGAGAGAATTTAACATAGACCTTATAGCAGATGAGTGGGTGATGCACAAAGATATAAACCTCCAAAAGCTTTTAAAAATCAAAACCTACTCAAAGAAAAACCTAAATATTTTTTTCTTTATAATTACCTGTGTCCCTCCACTAATCCACCCGAATTATAGAGATAATCCAACCTTGAGTAGTCTTAGGTAATTAGGAATGAAACACTCGCTCTCGCGCTCGCGGCATTCGTGAAGATTAACTCGCGCGAGTGTGTGTGAATGATCCTATAGTTCGTTGATTGTGTGCGTGGGTTTTTTGAGTCCAAGATAGAGAGTTTTTGCTTTGGGACTTTTTGTATGAAAGTGTAAGAGGATTATGGACCTAAGACTTGCTAATTAAAGAAAGTGGTGTGAAGAAAACAACCTAAGTGAAACCATGGGAGTGTATGTGGTTTAAAGGACATGTTGCAAGAGCTCTCCTCCTCCCTAGGAGGAGGGTACAAGTTTGAACAAGCCAACTTTAGGTAGTTGGGTCCAAGGTACAAAAGTGTAAGGTTTACAAAATAAAGTTTTGGTTAAAAAAAAGTAACGTTAGTGAAAGTTTTGAATATCATTTCTTATGTAAAAGCCTATATCCGGTTTTAGAGAGTTATAAGTGAGAAAAATAAATAAATTTTGAGTATTGGGTATAAATGTGGGTATTTGTTTGAGTGTAGATGGGGCTAAAGTAGTTGGGTAGGGTCCACAATCCTTCACCGAATGTAATTTATTGCGATACGTAAGCGTTTTACGTAACCAACAAATAAATTAAATAATGAAAAGTTATAAAATTATACTCCTAATAATAAATAACTTGTTTGATGTAAACTTTAATTTGTTTGATGTCGTTTAATTACAACGTGATTTTTTCTCGCGCTCGCTCACGAGCTGATTAATATAACGACTAATAATTTAAAAGCGAACGCAGGGGTTAAACCTCTAAACAATAAATAATTGAATTTTATTATGTTGTAAATAAACTTGGAAAATGAAACGTTAATGTTGTCATGTTATTTTGGGATGTTATCGGAAGCCACAAACTTAATTTTTTGTTGATCTTATTTTGACACTCTTAAATCTTTTCCATATAAAAAAACTATTATCAATTTGTTTTACCTCGTTGGGTTTGTTCTGCTCTCATTGGGTGTGTGTGCTCTCGCGCTGCTCGCTCGGCTCAAACTTTCAAGCTGTTACTTGTCTTATAACAAATCGTGTTTAGTCATTTCTTTAGTTTCTTTGCTTCTTTGGTCAAGGTTTTAAACCTTTTATTCTAGATAGTTTATAGCTTATTAATAGTATAGTTTTGGTAGCTTATTTGAGTAGTAAAACAACTTATTTAAAGCTTTTCGTTTCTGGGCTTATTTTGTTTTTGCTTTGAGCTTAAACTTTTTCGAAAAAAAGGTGTTACTTTCTTATTAGAGTCTTTCTAGCTTATTTAGGCTTCTCTTTCATGGCTTATTTGTGCTCTACACAGTTTATGCGAGCTTACTCTTAGCTTATTCGTAGTTTTTTTGTGGCTTATTGTGGTATAAAAAAACATATTTTCAAGCTTTTTGGTTTGCTTAATTCGTTTGTGGTCCACGGTTTGTGAACAAGACAAAGTCAAGGACTTTTTTTATTGGTTACTATATAAAGACAAAAGACAAGGACATTGTACATTTTGTTTTCAAGTAGAGGCGAATTAATCTTCCAAATCTGAAGGCGAGTTAATCCTTTTTGTGTCAAGGTGAATTAATCCATATTTGAAGGCGAGTTAATACTTTTAAGAGGCGAGTTATTCACATCACAAGTTAAGACGAATTAAACACGTTTCAAGTCGTTTTGGATTTATTCGGTTTCGAGTTTCGGTTAATCACAGGTATTCTAACTTATACCATTACGATCGCGGTCCTTCAACGATCATCGTAGTATATTTGTTTTTTATCGACGATAACCGTACCATTCTGCGAGAAGAGATTTACATTCGTTAGCATTTTATCAACTTGAAACGAAGAAGACAACCCTTGGAGTTCAAGACTAATTCACAACAAGTCCTTTCCTTGTTTATTAACCCTTCTAGTTGAATCTGAATTACACCGTTAGTCCTTTGTGAACCAAATTTCACCGTTAGTCCTTTTAGCTTATCAATCATTAACAAAAGTTCAAGTACTTCAAAAAAAACAATTCCTATTTCACGGTTTCTTCTTGATTTAGTAAAATCTCGTAAAAGATTATTCTTTTCACGGTTTAAGTCATAGAATTGTAAAATCCCATGGAATCAAATTTATTCCAATAACCACAACAACAATCACTTTACCTACTTAAGATCCTTCAAATCATTTTCACTTCATAACAAACAAATCATTCATCATGACTACTCAAATTACAACATCCACAACCGACAGTCAAATGCATAACAACATCATGGCAGCTGGTTCAATGGATCGTCCACCAATGCTTGCACCAGGAAGATATGCTAAGTGGCAATCACGTTTCTTATGATATATTAATACAAGACCCAATGGTGATGCCATGAGGAAATGCATTCTACAAGGTCCTTACATACCTACTACTGTCATCATTCCAGCTAAAGAAGTAACAAATGATTCTCTAGCAGTTCCAGAACGTACAGCAGTTGAGACAATCTTAAATATGTCCCTTGAAAACAAAGAACATTATCAATCATAAAAGGAAGCAATTTACTTGCTATTGACTGGAATTAGGGATGAAATCTACTCAATTGTTGATGCTTGCAAGACAGCTCATGACATGTGGAGAGATATTGAAAGACTTCAACAGGGTAAATCTCTTAACATTCAAGATGTCAAGACTAATTTGTTTTGGGAGTTTGGAAAATTCACTTCTTGATGCGTAATTTATTTTAAATAAAACTACGTCAGGTTTTACATTTATAAAACCCTAACTACCTTAACTATTCCTACGCACTAAAGAGCAGTGTACCCTATCGTGTATAGTGTAGTGATTGGTAAGTACGGGTGTCAACCCAGAGAATGGTTTGTGTCTCTAATCGTCTAATTGATTTTATTATTCTACCTACGAAAGCAGGAAATAAAGCTTGATTTGAGTTGTTGAATTTATTTTGGAGTTGTTGGGTGGTGAGCCTAGCTTATCGAAAAGGGAATTGGTATAGTGGTGGACAACTAGAAAGGAAGAACATAATTAATTACTATGATCTCTAGTGTAATGTCTTGTCGCAATCTTAAATGGGGACTAAAATCATTAGGTCTAATTGGGTAGTTGAAACCTAACCTATGTCTACTGAGTGGGATGAACTCGCAGGGAGAATTAACCTATTCTCAGTATACAGTTGTTAAGATTTAATTTAACTTATAAGATACACTTATTCTAACAGGAGGTCTCCTTATTAGCTCGTTCTCCTAACCAGGAATTAATGCTAAGGGTTCTTCCTTATTGGTCAAGGTCAAACAATTACGAGTATAGGTCACTCTAAATGCAATCAATCGCACGCACAAGGGTTGGAATACCTTATACACACTTTTAGTGCGCGTTCAACCTTATATCAAAACCTAACTGGGAGTCCAAGGATCTCAAAGTACACTATATAAATTAGTAAAGAAAATAATAAAACAACGAGATCATAACATAATAATTATAAGATAATTAAAAATCATTAATTGCCAAGAACAAATAATAAAACACAATTAATAACATAACAACAACAAATTAAACCGCATGATCCGCTAAATCAAAATAATCATTAGATTAAATTAACCATAAAAAGTTGAAGTATGATTACAAACTGTGCTATATTAGAGCTCTCAATCCCCTAGTCGAACGTCATGGCAAACCCCGAAGGGTTTGCCCCAACTACTGTTGCGTATACCTTTTTTCCTTTTCTTTTTTGTCGGCAATAAACCACCAGGAACGAATTGATACATAGAATGAGTAATATCTTCATCTATTTATAATAAATAAGGACTTTAGGTCATGTACGAGTTTAGCCCCTGGAGTTAATTTAATCATTTACTTCAAACTTCAAATATGTGCATCTTTGGTCCCTGTGATGTTACGGCGTAACTAAATACACGGTTATGCCGTAACCTTCTTGACGCGGCTTTCCTTCTTTAAGAGATATTTTGGTTACGGCGTAATTAATAATCTCGTTGCGCCGTAACCCTTAGTCAAACATCGACATCTTTTCCATAATAAACGATTACGGCGTAACTATATATGACGTTACGCCGTAAATCCTCGTCAGCACCGAATCTTCATATTAAATAAATGATTGTCATCAAAGCATCCAAATCTTCGTAATAAATATGTGATTATGGTCATGATCTCATTCCTCAAATATAGTTACGACATAACTAGTTGTATCGTTGCGTCGTAAGCGTTGCCCAAATGACGCATTATACATGAAAATGTGTTACGGCGTAACCGTGAAAAGGTTTACGCCGTAATGCCTTGTATATATACATATTTCGTCCATTTCCTTTCTAATGCCTTAATTTACTTGAATTCACATAATAATTGAAATAAATATCGAATTCATATAAAAGTAATATAAAGCAAGGCAATAAATGTGGGAATTTGATACTAAAAAGTATTAAATATTTGATGTTATCAAATATCCCCCCACTTGACTTCTACTTTCCCTCAAGTAGAACCTTTCAAATAATTCTCAAAAAGATATCTCTCTAGTTATCCAGGAAGATATGAATTTAAAAATCACTTATGCTAGAAAATTCTAAACTGAGCACCTCACGAAAGGAAAAATGAATCACACTCATACTCTCACTAATCTATGTGTTCCATTTTTGGTGATCAATCAACTACTCAGTCATGGCGAGTATTCTATCATAAGCTTGGCCAGGATACTAAGCTTCACCACTAGAGTCTAGACGCAACTGTTCAAAAAGGCAAATGGGTTGACACAATACAAAAGCTTACGGGGTTTTTGATCATCGAACAATCTTTCACCAAAAGCGTTACACCAACAAGGGCGACAAAACCACACATACACATCCGTAACGACGGATGAGACATGTATGATTGCTCACTCCCTCGTTCAAGCAAAACCAGCGGTTAGGATAGAGAATGATACAGGGTAGGATAAAGACATGAGATGCACATTTAATTATTGTTAAATAAAAACACAAAACAAATAGTTTCCTAAGTCCACAATCTCCCTGTCACTAGTCGCATTCAAATCCCATAAGGTAAAAACGAGGGTCAAAAGTCAAGGGGTCTTCATAATACACGAGTTAATGCGTATAAAATATAGTGAAATTCATTAACTCGGTCTTCATCATCAATGATTATGTGCTAAAAAATTGAAAATTTAGGCCAAAATAGCACATAATCTCACCAAATACCTCATTTCTATCTCCCTTCCCCTACTTGAATTGTACAATGCCCTCATTGTACAAATTAACTTATAATAGAAAGAAGAGATAGAAATGTACGAGTTTATATGAACTACCTGTTAATAAAGACGGAATCATCGCCAGCTGGACAAGGAGGAAATACTATCACTATACGACATATAAGCTGACTAATAAACACTTGCTTGCATGCTCTTTATTCTTTTTTTCTCTTTTCTCTTTTTTTAATAATAGACAAGGATACAATAAATCACAATGCAGACACATATATACATGAGCATCCCCCCACTTGAGATCAACCGTCTTCAAAACCCGTCTTTTCTTCAAATACCCTTTATCCTAACTCACAACTTCCACCAGTGAAACCCAAAATTAACCAGCAACTCCCCGATCATGGACTAAGAAACTACAGGGTAGGCTAGGCAATAGGTGTAATGAAACAACACATATTGGGTTACAAAATGAAAGGAAAGGCTCAACATGTTGTACTAGAGGTATCTTGCACTAAACATGAGTGCAACAAAGAGTTTAACAGGGGGATTGACTAATCAATGTGAAAAGTCAATATACACAAACATAACATGGATGGGCTATTTAGGGTTAATCCTAAAATTACCTTTTATCACAGCTACACCGATTACACTAGGTGCAATGCTCATTATTGTGGTCTCGAAAAGATATACCAGGCCAAGTTCTAAAGTCTACTACAGCCACCGGCACACTCATTTTTATTGGATTTATGTATAAAGGGAAAACGGAAAGGCTTATCCTCACACAATTAAATTATAAGGTAGGGTGTGCTCAGTATAGTCTTAACTAGTTAGGTAATGAAAAACATGTCAAAATTTTATTAATGAAACATTTTTCAAAATAAACTAGAAAAAGAAAGGCAAGTATAATCAAATGGGTGTTTATTTCTAATCCCTTCCCCCCACTTGATCAAGCTTGGGAAAAGCATTCTCATGATCATTTTTGTGCACCAACTGCTCATGATATGGAAATCCTAATTAAGACATGTTTGATGTCTCTTGCCCTAAAGACACAAAATGATAGTTTCATATTTGTTCATGATCTTAAGCAAGAAATGCATGCTGATTTAAAGTACGTTGAATCCCTTGAAAAAGAAATTGACGAACTTAAATATGATAAAGCAGAATTTTCAAACATGTATGATATACTTCTGCAAGAGTGTGTGTCTAATGATGTTATGTGTTCTTATTTGCATTCTTTATCTGTTTTAGATGCTCACACTGAATTGCAATGCTTATATCTTCATAAAGTGAAAGAATGTGAATGTCTTGCACAAAAGATTTCTAAACAAACTAAAACTGTTAGTAAAGAAGTTTATAATGGGCTTTTACAAACTTTTGCTAAATTAGAAAAACCCTCGATTTCTCTTGAACTTGCTTTACAACAATGTCAAGAACAAATGAAAAATGACACAATTTGCAAAGAAAAAACGTCAAATGTATTTCTAAAAGAACGTGAACAATATTTCAAAATACAAGATCTGAAAGCTTAATTGCAAGACAAGAACATTGTCATAAGTGAGTTAAAGAAACTCATTGAGAAATACAAAGGAAAGTATGTGGAAACTAAGTTTGATAAACCATATGTTGTTTGACAAACAAATGCTCTTAGGATTCCAAAACCATCAGTTTTAGGCAAACCGACTCCTTTTTCAGACTCTCTTGAGAGGAAAAATTTTCAAAGACAAAGTCGGTTTCTAAAACTAATGTGTCAGAGGGTTTATCAAAACCAGTCGCTACACATATTTTGCCTTAAACAGTAAGGCAAGCTATAAGAAACACAAATGTGATTAAACCAGACATGTATCAAATTAACACTAGGACAACACAAACTAGAGCACCCCAGTTGCCTCAGACTTCTAGGAATACTAATCCTCGCATGTCTACCTCTTAGGAGTAATTCATAAAACTAATGTTACCAGACCACCGCTTAGGAGCACTCAAATGAAAGATAAGGTCGCGCCAAACAATAGTCAAGTGAAGTTTAAGAAGACTGAAGTAGAAGAGCACCATAGGATTTCTAGTATTTCTTATAAAACAAAGTCTGTAACTGCGTGTAATGACAGTTTAAAATCTAAAACTTTGAATGTTAATGATGTTTGTGCTACTTGTGGAAAATGTATGTTTAATTCGAATCATGATGCTTGTGTTTCTAAATTCTTGAATGACGTGAATGCTAGAACTAAGAAGCCTAAAGTAGTGCCTATAAGTACTAGACAACCCAAAAGTCAAGCGAACAAATCTGTTGCAACACCCCCTAAGAAAACAGTTACATCAGAATCCACTATTTAGAAATCCAAAAGTTACTATAGGATGCTGTATGAGAAAACTAGTAAGGCATGGAAATAGTGGATAGAATAACAATGACCATCTGGATACAAATAGGTTCCTAAGACAAAAACAAAATTGTACCTAAAACTAAGAATGAAAATGTGATATAAAGAGTTAGCTTTGCCATAGATAATGTATCTAGGATAACTAATGTCTTGAAACTTACAAATTTTTTAGGATCCAATTTGTCAAGTATTCCATCGTCCTCTAATTCTCTTGTAGATTGTTCAACTCATCCTATTCATTGTTGACTGTGGATGCACAAAGCACATGACGAGCAATCTAAAGCTGCTGTGTAATTTTGTTGAAAAATAAGTTATCGTTCGTTTTGGCAATGATTAATTTGCTCCAATTATTGGTTATGGAGATTTAGTTCAAGGAAATATCACGATCAACAGGGTTTATCACGTCAATGGCCTCAATCACAATCTCTTCTCTGTTGGTCAATTTTGTGATGCAGATTTGGAGGTTGCTTTCCAGAAATCTACTTGTTTTGTGAGAGATCTTCAGAGAAACGACTTACTCACTGGTAATTGTGGATCTGATTTCTATACAATTTCTCTTCAAGAAACGTCTTCATCAACTCCAATTTGTTTCATGGATAAAGCCTTACCAACTCAAGCATGGTTATGGCATCGAATACTTTCTCATCATAACTTCGACTACATCAACTTGCTTTCAAAGAAGGATATCGTGATTGGTTTACCAAAACTGAAATATGTCAAGGATCAACTATGTTCTTCTTGTGAATTGAGTAAAGCAAAAAAGAAGTTCATTCAAGACAAAGGTTGTTTCAAGTTCGAAAGGATGGCTAAATTTGATTCATATAGACTTATGTCGTCCAATGTGGGTTGCTAGCAGAAATGGGAAGAAATACATTCTGGTAATAGTAGATGACTACTCCAGATTTACTTGGACTCTATTTCTAAGTTCCAAGGATGAAACACCAAAAGTTTTAAAAGATTTCCTCAAGATGATTCAACGAAATCTTTAAGCCCCAGTTATTTCTGTTCAAACTAACAGAGGAACATAGTTCTTAAACAAGACACTCAATGCATTCTTCAAAGAAGAAGGAATTTAGCATCAAACCTCTACTCCTAGAACACTTGAACAGAACAACATTGTCAAAAGATGAAACCATACTCTTGTTGAGGCTGCTCGCATGATGCTCTTAGCCTCTAAACTTCCTTTGTTCTTTTGGGCTGAAGAAATTGCAACCACATGCTATACTCAAAACAGATATATAATCATCTCAACACATGAGAAGACTGCATATCACATCATCAATGACAGGAAACCTTCAATTAGACACCTTCACATCTTTGGCTGCACCTGTTACTTAACCAGAGATGGTGAAAATCTGGACAAGATGAAAGAAAAAGGGGATCCGTGTATTCTAGTAGGATACTCCACTCAGTCTAAGGGATATAGAGTATACAATAAGAGAACTCGATTAATAGTTGAATCCATACATCTCAGATTTGATGAGATCAAAGAGATGTCTAAGACGCCTGTTGATAATAACACTTCAGGCCTCATTCCGCAACGACAAAAGGCGTTAGACTATGACAACTCTGGCCCCGCAACACAACTACAAAATGTTTCTCCTTTAGCAGATACAACAGATCCGTCACAACAAGAGTTTGATCTTCTTTTTAGTCCTATGTACGATGATTTTTTCACTGCAGGTACTTTAAGTGTCGACAAGTCTTCTTCTCCCACCAAAAATTCTACTCAACAAGACACACAACCTACAACTAACATTCACCATTCAACATAACCAAAAACTCCAACTACATCTGTTCATGCTAAGGAAAACAACGATAATCAAACAGCAGATACACAGTTTCAACAAGATGAATTTATCAATCCTTTCTGTACATTGATACAAGAAGTTGTTGAGTCTTCCTCACGTAATATTGATAATTCAAATATGCATACCTTCTGACAACCACACGATTCCAAATACCGATGGATGAAAGAGCACCCGCTAGAACAAGTTCGTGGAAATCCATCCAAGCCAGTGTAAACAAGACGACAACTTGCAACAGATCCTAAAATGTGCATGTTCGTGCTCACCATGAGTACTGCTGAACCTAAAAACATTAAGGAGGTAATGGCTGATTCTGCATAGATAGAGGCAATGCAGGAAGAGCTTCATCAGTTCGATAGACTACAAGTTTGGGAACTCCCTGACAAACCCTTTGGCAAGACTGTAATTGATTAGTTAAAATTCAATTAAACTATATATATATATAATATATATAATAAAATAAATAAAATATATAAAGTCTAAAAAAAACAACAACAATCAATATAACCGGGAGCAGTATAGAATGTTCCCGGGTCGTTAATCCCCAATGAGGCTGTGCTGGAAAATCGATACAGTCGGAAGATTTGAGTTTGAAGGAGAGAAATGATTTGAGAG
>BQNB010102717.1:0-13938 GCA_026074375.1 Tanacetum coccineum | reverse complement strand
TTATGCCTTTATTATGCTTTGATATGACACCATGATTATGACGTTTCGGCCTCCTTTCCGGAGTGGGTCGTTACATCATTGGTTTATGACAAATATTTGGTCTATATTGAACTTTTGGCTATAACATGTTACGTTATGAATTACAAATTTACTCTTAATTATACTTAATATAACATTAATATTTTTCAACTGATGTCTCTTATAGTCATTTACCATTTTAAAATAAAGCAAACACTTACCAAATATAAGCTAATCCAAACACTCAATGTGGGCTTATAAGCTTACGATGTATAAGCCATAAGCCGCTTATATAACATAAGCCTAAGCCCAACTCATAAGATTAGCCAAACACACCCTAAGTACTTTGATGCCACTTAGCTGTATTATTATACCTGGGCTGCATTTGCACCTTGGACCAAGCAAGAAAATACCACTTGCCCCACACGAATAAAACATCCCAAATTTTCACCGAACACATACGGATTGATATATTATAGAGAGTAATGTAATTATGTTGAACAAGCAAAAGAACCCGCGCGTTGCGGTGGGGCTAATTTTTTTTTTGCGATGCGTTATGGCGGGGCTAATTTTTAATATTTTCCTTTTTTGTATGATTCGGGGAAAAAAAATTTGCGTTGGGACGGGCTAATTTTTTCACGAATATTTTCTTTTTTTGGGACGGTTTTGTAAATTTTTTTACGGGAATCTTTGTGTAAGAAAATCGTAAATAGTTAAAAGGTGAGGGTCCGTTTTGTATTTTTTTTACTTTGGGCCAGATTTTAGGCTATTTTTGGGTTGTTTTTTTTTGGCTAATTTTTTCCCGGATATTTCCTTTTTTTGTACGATTCGGGAAAAAAAAAATTGCGTTGGGATGGGTTAAATTTTTCCCGAATATTTTCTTTTTTTTGGACGGTTCGATATTTTTTTTTTTTGCCGATGAATGTAAAAAAGTTGTGAACAATAAAAACTTGACATGTTTTTTTTGTTAATTTTTTTACGGGATTTTGTGTAAGAAAATCTTAAATAGTTAAAAGTTGAGGGACCGTTTTGTATTTTTTTTTACTTTGGGCCAGATTTTAGGCCATATTTTATGCGAATTTTAGGCTAGTTTGTCGACAAATGTGTAGATTAGTAACAATTTTTTTTATATAGCTTATGTGTTGGGCCTCATGTTTAAAGTGTTTTTTTTTTGCTATATGGTTTTTTTTTTTAATATAATGGGTTGTACGTTTGTGACCATATCGATTATTTTAAAGTTATTAGGTATCGAAGATGTTTCCGCGGGTATTTTTTTATCTGAATAAATCAGAACTTTTGTAATATTTTTTTTCCTCCTACTTTGTGCATACAAATTTAAAAAAAAACAAAAAAAACAAAATCGGGCTGACCCAAAATGGGAGTCCACACTGTAGCACCGTGGCCCACTGTCAAAACGACAGTGGATTAGTCGGTGAATGTGTATATTTATAATTTCTTTGACCATATGGAGGAGTGTTTCGTATAAGTGGTGACGGGATGAATTGATAATGACAAACATACCATGTTTCCAACATGAAAACTCGTGGTTATGTAACGAGTCAAATGAGTTTTGAGTCAAAACGGGTAATACTGGCATTGTCTAGTCAACACTTTCCTCATTCGGTTGAGGAGCTTCACGCACATTTTTGGAGTACCGTTGGGACACAAGCCCTTTGGTAGCAAAGAATGTCATATGGCCGTTTAGTTGGTGAAAAAATTTCATTTTTTTCGTTTTCAATTTCCTAGAGAATGGAATGGTTTTCCTTCTTTAGAGTAGAGTTGAGAATTTTGAAAACCCGTTTAGATGGATTTATATTTATCCTTTTTCATAAAATGAAAAGATATTTAGAAGAAGCTATTTTCAAGCATTTTTCTTTTCATATACAACTTTTTTTCATATTGGATCTTTGTACATTTTCATATGTTTTATACCATTGTTTTACGTTTTTAAACGTTTTCATCCGTTTTGTCTGTTTTTATACGTTTTCATTCATTTTATCCGTTCTTATATATTTTTATACATTTTCATCCGTTTTTATACTTATTCGTTTTTATACAAATTCATCCGCTTTCATTCGATTTTATCCGTTTATACGTTTTTATCAGTTTTATTAGAGGTGGCAATTTGAGACCCATCGATTAAATTTCGGTTTAGTTGGGTAAATATTTTTAAGGTATGGGTCTAGTTGGGTCTCCCTTAATATTTATAGATGGGTCTAGTTGGGTCTAGCTTTTCTCCCTTGATATTATAGATGAGTCCAGTTGGGTCTCTCAACGAGTCTAGACGGGTCTCACTTAAAATTATAGGTGGGTCACCCAAAGGGATTAGACGGGTGTATCAAATCAAAAGTTTTTTTTTATAAGTTTTCATTCGTTTACGGGTCTATCAAATCAAAAGTTTTTTTACAAGTTTTCATTCGATTTCATCCGTTTTTATCGATTTCTATACGTTTTGTATTTTTTTTACGTTTTCATCCGTTTTTAACGTTTTTTTACGTTTTCGTTCGTTTTTAAACGTTATCGACTGTTTTCGTCCGATTTTGACCGTTTTCGACCGATATTGTCCGATTTCGACCGTCTTCGCCCGTTTTCGGTCTTGTTCGACCGTTTTCGTACTTTTTCGATCGTTTTCATCTGTTTTCGGCCGTTTTCGTCCGTTTTAGTCTATTTTTGTCCGTTTTCGTCTGTTTTTGACCGTTTTCGTCCGTTTTTGTACGTTTTCGTCCGCTTTTGTACATTTTCTATGTTTTTGTACGTTTAGATACAATTTTGGACGTTTTCATATGTTTTAACCGTTTTTATACGTTTTAGTAATTTTATAAAAATGTATAAAAGTGTATGACGACGTATAAAAACGTTCAAAACGATCGAAAACGGACGAAGACGATCGAAAACGGACAAAAATGGTCCAAAATGGTCGAAATCAACCGAAATTGGTCGAAAACGATCAACATCGGACGAAATCGGTCGAAAACGGACGAAAACGATTGAAATCGGTCGAAAACGGACGTAAACGATCGAAATCGGTCGAAAACTGTCAAAATCGGTCGAAAACGTTAAAAAATGGACGAAAGCGTTAAAAAAACGTACAAAAACGGAAGAAAGCGTTAAAACGTACAAAAACGGATGCAAACGTACATAAACGGACGAAAACTGTCAAAAATGGATGAAAACGTATAAAAACAGATGAAAAGAAATAAATATGGATAAAAACGTATAAAACGGTCAAAACGGATGAAAATGTATAAAAACGTACAAAAACGTATAAAAACGGATAAAAACGTATGAAATAATGTATAAACAAATTTTTTTTTTAAAATAATTATAAACGGCCGTAAGAATGGACGCCGGAGGATGGCACGAGATATTAGAGTTAAAATGGTGTATATTTAATTTTTTTATAGACTTTTTTTTATTGAGAAGAAATGAGAAAGAAAAAAGTGAAAATGATAGAATGGGCTTTTTATTTTTTATATGAGAATGAGAATTTCACTTTTTTTGAAAAATGTTGAAAAAAATGAGACTAAACAGATTTTCAATATTTTCCTTTTCAAATGAAAAATTTCCTAGAAAAATGAGATATTTTTCACCAACTAAACGGCCTTCTAATATCTAAGCTACTTGCCTACTTTTAACTTTGGGATACTACTGATCAAGGGAGACACAACGATAGAGAGGCGTACAAGAGCAAACGACAAGCTTTCTAACCCGAGTACTAAAATTCAAATACAATTTCTTTATATACGTAGCACTATAGCAGTGCGTGAAAAATGTTAATACAATGTGATGAAGAATATAACTCAAACTGAGATACAAATCAAAACCGGACTCATGGTGGAAGTAGCAAAAACGAATGCAAAAGAATCACTTTATGCAAGTACTAGATGACACAATGGCAAATTGATCAGATTTGGTAGAAGTCTTTACACAAAAATAACGCATCAAACTAGCAAAAAGTTGAAAGAATAGATATGTTAAAAGGGCACCATTTATTTGGGAAGACATAAATGTCTAGAAGAGATCAACTTTCTTCTTTATCTGGTCTTGCTTCCATCTTGGAAAGTTATAGAAGGTCTCCTTTGTCATCTTAAAAATTTCCTCGAATTCTTCGGGGGAGAGATAACTCTGAAATTTAGTAAAGCATAGGGTCAGTTAAGAGAAACACGTCAAACGGTAGAAAGTTACAACCTAATATAAATTGCTTTTTTATAGAATCGGATCATGGATAGTTTATTTCATACGTAGTATTTAGTATGATAACAAAAACTATAGTCAATTTAAACCCAACTCCTTTTACTCTCCTCTATAATTTATAAGTTTTGACCTATTGCGCAAAATATCTGCGGTTAACCAATACTCGTATTACGTACCTCTCTTTTCTTGAAATCGATTCCAGTGACCGGATTGTCTGATTTGGATCTGAGTTGATCATAAGTATATGAACTTTGAATTTCTTCACCACTGTTTTCATTTTCATCTGCTTCTTTCGTTGAAGAATCCTCTTCGTTGGTCTCTACATTTGGCTCAGATGTCCCATCTGCAACTTCAGAAACTTCACTGTTGTCGATAGTGTCAGAGGGCTCTTCATTCTTCATAGGAGAGATAATATCAGAGGGTTCTTCATTCTTCACTGGAGATGCCGAGATAACGTTGGAGGGTTCTTCGTTCTTCACAGGAGCTGCAGAAAACCACATCAAGAAAAAAATTATAGATGAAAAACATTGTGGGAAAAACAAAAACATTTCCATCAAAGGAAACATATAATCATGCTATGAATCAGTAAGAAAAAGAAAGGTAGACAAAATATAACTCGCTAATTTCATTTTGTTACGGTGCTACTTACATTTGCCAAAAGTCCTGGATCCGGCACTGGCTAGAGGGGAAACAGGTTCTGATGATGTATTACTTTTGTAATGCTTACGAGGGGAACCAGGTTCAGATGCTGATGCCTTCTTTTCAGCAGTTAGAACCGCCGACAAGGCAGCAACTGCTGCTGCTCTTTGTGATCCGCGAGTAAATATTCTTGGAGCAATAGGAGTTTTAGTTTGAGAAGAGGAGTTAAAAGCCGATGTCAAAGCTGCCATTGCTGACGCTCTCTGGGTGGCACCACTGCTTTTATTTCCCTGGGGTTTATTATCTTGGCTCTGGAATTTGACGAAAGAAGACTTAAGGAAAATTATCATATTGGTCAATGCTATGCATGATGTTGTAGCTGTCATTTTACCTCGGTCTACAACCGTGGCCCGAAGGTTGCATAGTTTCTTTTGTGAACGAATTTCCCTGAACCTAATTGTGTTGAAAAGAAGAAAGAAGAAACGATCAAGACGTAACTTGAAAAAAAGTAGCTAAATATCCGTAAGATGGAATTGATAAAATGCTATCATTAAGAAACAAAAAGGCTCGAGCTTCTCATGAATTGAGAATACGGTACAAATCACATTTCTTAAAATATTTCCTACTTGAGCTCTATAACGTCTATAAAATCAAGGTAACATACAACTCAATATGTGTTGCATTTTATGCAGTGTATAGATGTGTGTGTAACACTGTAGAGCTGAATCAATATGACGAGAGAATTGACATGGTTTATACAATAAATATGTTTAACAATAACTAGAAGTCCATATTAGTCTACATTGTCACAAAAAGTAGTGACATTTTATAATGTCTTAATTTTCCTCATTGCAATTATAAACTTCGGTTTATATCTTATTCTTTGTTTTGGAATCTTGCATATTGCCATTTTTATATCCCTGCGAATTTGTTTAGATTTGGGAAATTGACATCAAAAGTTTAAATTTACATACAGTAGTTTTTGCGTGATCCCATGAGAAATATGCTGTGAAAAAACAAGGTTCGCTTCCCTCTGGTACTCTAAATAACGGGACATGTGGACACAAACCTTCCGCAGAAGCAGCCACATCTATGTATTTCTGAAATCAAGTTATCGCAAACATTACCAAACAATAAGGAAAGACCATGCAGAAAAAAACTATAATAATTATTTTTAATAAACTAGTACCTGCCCAGTTGCAAGAGCATTTTGTTTTTCCTTTGGGTCTACTGACTGGCCAACCCAAACAATAACCTCAGCATGTGTATCTAATATCATAACATCCTCCGTCAACAAGTCATCTTGTTCAAAACTGTACACTTCTTCAATCTGTCATGGAATATAAAAACTTAATTATACGCATTTATTAAAAAGGTATTAACTAAAAACAAAGAGATGGGGGAAACGAAGACTAACCTCAAACTTTCCTGTGGATCCATCAAACAGAAGATAAGATCACAAGACCAGTTAAGTGAGTATAATCGACAGCAAAACTTAAGGCTAATTAAATGAACATGCATAAGCTAAATGGTTTGTGATAATGAAACCTTTATTAGATTGGATTGCAAACAAGTGTGGTTCTCTAACTATTTCTTGAGTTAGTTTTTTACTGGTGTAGTCTTGTTTGCCTCCGAGTGCAAGCCAAAGCTAGCTCTCTTTTCCCTTCCTCCTAGCGAATTTTACAGGGCACGCCAGGCTAAATATAAAAGAATAAAGATATTAAATAAACTATCAGGTATTGAAAGTTAATAACGGAGTCATAGTGTTTCTTCTCAGAACCACATATACCGCAAGGCATGAGCACCTATGGGCTAACAGCATTAGCAGGTCACCAAAATGCATCTTACTTTCACCTTTTTGTCGTTGTCTGTAAAAGAATATATGTTTTTTTCCAGTGTATGCTATATACTTCCTTTTTTTTTATCAGCAAGTTGATCTGACTTTCTATAGGAGGTAAAATGGAGACGTAGCATGCCATGTCACTAAATAACAACGATTTTACCTGCTATAAAATGGTACTAACATACAATGGAAGAAATACTATCTTTTTCTTACAAACATATGATAAACCCATTTATGTGGATAACCAACTCTTGTCATACCAGCAAAAAATCATTGTATCGATTATTGTGGCTTATGGAAAACAACTTTGAGAATTTTTATTCCAGGTGATCTGATTGGTTAACCTTTTCAAAATGACGAAGTAGCAACTGCCCTGTAGACCTTTTGGTTACCTCAAACAAAAATTCGACCGAGGTTGGTGTCAGTTAACTACTAAGTGAAATCTAGTTATGAGTTTACTACGACGCACACAACTTGAGATCAATATTTTATATGCATACCTTCAAAAGTTCAACAACTTTAGCTGCTATTTTCTGCTGCTCAACTGTACTCTGATTTCCAGACCATGTTAAAACCGATGAAGCAGATTGTAGGATAAAGCACCCGTAGGAATTCAAAGATGTTGCAGCCTAAATGAGATGATTTATAACATTGTCAAATCCCTAATTATTTAAATTCTTTACCAAAAGTTACAAAATTATGAAACACAGCTTTGCCTATTTGGCTAATTGCACAAAAAAAGTAGTAACAAACTTTGGTATTAATTCTTTCTCGGTAAACCAACTTATTTTAAGCTAGAAAAAAATCATCAAAGTTTCAAACTATTTATGTACGGTTATTACCTATAATAACCGTTATCAGTCGCAACGTTCATCATTTCGGGTCATATTACCTTTAATTGGTTACCTTGAAACAATTATATTAAAACTATGTAGGATTTTTATACCCTAAAAAAGATGGTTTCTATTTTAAGCAGTTAGTCCTTGACGAACTCAACAGTATGATACAAAAGTTCGAATTTGTAAACTGAGAATCCCCGATTATATTATGATCCCTTGAAAAGACTTTTATGTAGTTTGATGTGAACGAGGATCTTAGAGCATACCGCGTGCACTTGAAGAGCTTTATTATTATGCGCTGAAGTTCCACATATTTCAATGAGGGCAGCAGTATCTGGGCTGTAGGTTTCATCATTCAATTCTTTTTCTTCAATGTAGCTTTTGTAGCCAGAGCTCAATCCACCCTAGTAAAATAAAATAGTTACCATTGTTAAGAATCAACTTCTTTACTTAAATATAAAATGTGAAGTTATATCAAATAACTAATACAAACTTATAATTTACAAGTACCTTGAGAACAACCATAGGCTGAAAGATGGCAACAAATTGTGGTGGCTCTTTTCCTTGATATATTCGACCCTACAGGACGAAGACAGAAATGTTTAAAACATAAGTTTGTAATAACACTTCAACGAAACAAAACAAAAAAAGCACCACCTCTGGTGCCTACCTGCACAGCTTTGCACTTCAGAGAGTTGAAAATTGATGTAGCCAGTTGTGTAGCCGTTGTTTGATCTTCCTGAGGTCAAACAAAATGAAAAGTCATCTCAGATATGTAGCTCATGAAAACTAAAACAGAAGGAATTGATCAGCCAAATGATTTAGGGTATAACTAACTTCTCTTCCTAGTATAGCAACATTATACATGTTACACTTATCAATGTAATATTAGGATTAAAAATTAAATCAACTTGGTCATAAATTGGCATTTTTATAGCTATTTTTGTTTTATTTTACCTCGATGCTATCCTTGCCAATCCAACAGCAGAGGTAATGATCTTCTCTTTTATCATTAGAATGGTAAGAGTAGAGGCAAATATAGCAATCACCACTGTAAAACTTGCCAATATCCTCAGTGGGTACTTCTATTTTATCTTCCCCATCAACGCGCCATACCTAAAAGACCAACAAATTTTATGGGTGTACACCAAAATCATTGCAAGAAGTTAATGATTGAACCTCAGTTTTTCCATTTTCGCCAAGCAATGGTGGAACTTCCTCCTCTACAGGAGAGGTTTTTGTCTGTCCTTTAAGAAGACCGCCCTGTTGCTTCAGCATAGCTAGTAATTTAAAAAATAACGACATCTTTAGTACATGACGATAAAAACTAGATTTGGAAAGATGGATAGCTAAAAAGGGTTGAATCAAGTTCGTGTTGACTGCTAACAATTTTTTTGTCCATTATTTGTATGTATGGAATAATAATCTAAAATTTTGAAACATGACCAAGAAGGTTGTATGCATAGCTTTTTGTCATCTTTCAGCCCGTTCCTTTTTTAGCAATTCTTTTTTTAATTTCACCCGTTCGAGATAAACCCAGCCCAGATCGATCCATTCATATGTAATGGGCCGAGACCGCAAACTGTGATAAAGTTTGTGAACGGCGTTTATCATACGAAATAAATAATACCTGCTACTTTCCCCCTACCCTCCTCAAAAGCAGGAGCTGCTGAAGCTGATGGCCAAGACACGAAGTTTGATTTAAATGGATTTGTCTCATGACCTTGACTAATCCGGGTTACACAGGTTAACTTTGGCACATTTTCCGTCACTATGAACTCCTACATATAGTTACATAGGAGAGTCAATAAACTATACACAAGATGAGATATTAAACCAGGGTCTTACCTCAACAATCCGCACAGAGGCCTTTTTATCATCCAATCGAGTTGCTCGACCAACCCAAACGAACAAATCACTGCCACAATACAATATATAGCATTTATCGGTGCGTAATGATGATTTAGAAAGTTCCCCAACAACTTCCTGAAATTGACCTCCAAAAATGCTGTAAAATTAACAACCAAAGGTTAGCATGGTGTCCCTTTTCCTGCGGCAGCAACAAGATCAACCTTCTATAATTTCAATAACATCTTTTCCCTCACAAAACAGACTAGAGGTGGTAATGGATCAAAATGGATCATTTTTTCTATGGGTTAGAAAGAGAAATGTGATTGTACCAATAAAGTTTGGCAGGAGTCTTCTCTGGAATTATTTCATCTTCACTTGGCACCTTCTTGCCTATAGGAGCAAACCCACCAAAGAGTTCCCAGAATTCACCCGAGTGTCCCTCCGATTGTAGCTTTCCGTCATCTGCAAAGTTTTAAGCAAAATAAAATGCAGAGCTCATAAGAACATGCTGAATAGCTTACCCCTCTGATTGTAACAACCAAGGGAATGAACTTAGATTCATATATGCCTTACCAACAATTGCAACATTGCAGGTCCCGTCATGACGTTTCTCCTTTAGAAGCTGAACAATATCCAATGCTTTGGACCTTTCTTGAATATTTGTGTTTGCCCCGTTGAACTGAAATATCTTGTCTTTGGTGTCCAAGATGAAGATCTCATCATGATTTAATGTGGACCTAGAAAAAGGGACCTGAATACAGAAAAACAAAACATATATCAGATGAATATGTGCAGACTTAAATTACACACTGAACTCAGTAACAAGAGGTCACAAAATCATTTCATTTACTGATGAATATCGTGTTTTATTTCAAATGGGTCTCATCAAAAATTACAGCCAAAGGGGAAAAGCCGAAAAGATCAAACAAGTCTGGTTTAGCGCATACGGCCTCCAAAATTGTTTTATTCAATTTAGAGTATTACAGTCACCAACTTTAAAGCATTTAATATTTACAATAAAATGAGTGTTAGTGAGTCAACTAAACATGTACATAAAAATGACCTATTTTAACCCGAACCCAGTTTGACCCATTACCAGGTCAGACATCTTGCCACCTCAAGCATATAGGTTTAGATTAGTGTGGAAAACAAGACCTGCTTCAGTCTGACAACTCTTTTTCCTTGACATGTGAACAACCGTGTTTCATAATTTTCTTCTTCTTCAGGTGTCTCATCTCCGGTTGGAACGCTTCGCTCTTGTGGCATTATACAAGGTTTAAAGTAAGACAAAAATCTAGCAGATTCATAACTGTCAGGTTCCCGATACTGTATTGCCCGATTGCCAAGAATTGCATCAAGCTCAACAGCTTTCCCGGCTGCTATTACAGCTTCATCCTAATTACATCATGAATATGTGTTAAAAAATATAAATATAGATAAAAAAAACCAAAGCACACAAACATATTGAAGGCAGTACCTGGCTTGTATCTTTGCCTAACCAGAAGTGTATATCATATGTATATGCGCTAGCCTTTCCGGCTGTCTGAAAATCCACAACAAGTTGAAGTATAGTTACTACTTTCAGATATAAACACAGGACACAAAGATAAATTTTTTGAAGATCATAAGTACCTTCAAGATGATGTATGAATCACTAGAGTGAAATCGACCGTAATCAGACTCTGGCAAAAGTACTGGTTGAGAATTATCAATTTTCCATATTTCAACTCCTCTAGAAAAGGGTCAAGGAAAAATCCTTAACAATGAAATGAACTGAACCATACTGATAACTGATAGACCTTCATATATTTTGTTAAAATTATAAAGTATAAAAAATGAGAACATATAATGAAAATCATTCAGCTTTCAGGAGGCAACAGTCTCTACAAATGACCTACTTTTGAGAGGCAGGTTCTCCCTAATGATGTTCAATTTAAGAATAGATCAATAATCAACTCAATCATGCTAAACATGTCTTAAAATCGTAATTGTAGAGTTATCTGACTAGTTATGGATATAATCAGATAACTTAATATGTAATGGATATAAAATAATGATATCAATGAACAAGCTTTCAAGCGAAAATGAGCAAGGATACACTTTCTGACCAACGCCCTGAAATGCAGGCTCCGATACTTTGCTAGCCATATTGCAGAAATCCTACTTTATATATTAACTTGTTTAAACAATGAAAATGGTCAAGACCATCCAAGCTTACCTGCAACCCCGCGGTTTTCAATCAATAAGTCACAATAAAAGTCGAAGGAAGCAATTGAGCATGGCAACAACCGGCAATAACTATATCTGTGTGAAATAAACAAACACTCTAACTGCTCTAGGTTCTCACATAAACATTTTTGTTTTTCCGGCACTCGTCAGAAATTCATCTCAAGTTCATTTGAAATGAATCCAGACCCTTTGGAATCATGCATAAGTCTTTTAACGACTTAGTCTAGAAAACTTTTCATGATTGCCCTTTGATATGTTGCTAAAAGACACCATGATCATAACTTTATTTGAATACCCTTTGTGGCATCCTTTACAACACTAACATTTGCTTTTTTATTGCATGTTATTAAGAACCCTACGTCCCTACCCACAGCGCGCTAATCTTTATTTCTCCTATGTCAATAATTCAATATCCCAATGTTTTCGTACCGTCTAAAAAAATTATAATACAATCACAGAATACTATATGCATTCATAAGGTAACCAACTTGTTTCTATACATCATTCCTCTATAGGAAATGATCAGAATTTTTACCAAGGTTTCTTGATAAGATCAAAAGATACAAACATTAAGGAATGATTCTTAAAGCTGAGATCATCATCATCATCATGACATTGTAATAATCTATCGATATAATATTTCACGACAAAACCCCATAACAAAAAAAATTGTACCTTGGTAATATAAATTGTGATACCAAGAGGGTTATGAGTTTATGTCTTTGAGGTTGATTTGTTGATGGGTTTTCTAAGATTTTAAAATATGAATGAAAATGAAAAGTTATTCATGCAGAGATACGATAAATAAAAAAGGTGAAGATTATGGCAATTATCCGGTGAGAATGTCCCCATTTTCTGTCTCCATTTTCTCTTTATTTTATTTTATTTTTCTGCGTCAAAGAAAATGCAACATCATTTTGGAAATTCTATGAAATTTATGGTGTCAACATTCACAATGAAATTTATTTATTGCTTCGGTTTAGAAAAGAAAAATCAGAATAGAAGACATGCAACATGTTTGGCCTGAAAGGTTCAGCCCATATCAATTTTTTGATTTTATCTATAACAACAAGCAGGAGAACCCGCGCGTTGCGACGGGGCAAATTTTTTTTAATCGATATGTTAGCTGGTGTCATGTGAATGATAAGTAAGATTATGGTTTTCATTGGTTTATTGGTTGTTTTTTTTTGTTTAGGTTTTGGTTGTTAGACAGAAGTGTAGTATTAGTGGTTTTGTTTCCTAGAAACACATATGTTAACAAAATTGGTGCTTTGTGCACTTTAATAGCGAAATGTGCGTTTCGCTTAGTAGTACATTCAGTTGTTTTTATATATAAGTCAGTCACTACAGGTAGTTTTTACAAAAGAAAGTACAATTTAGCATCCGTTAGTTTTCTTGCCTTGGTTTCTTTTCTACTGTTTCGTGTGCTTGAAAAAGTGCACGTTTTGTCTTTTTCTTTGTTTCTGATGGAGAAGCTTCATCGTTCTTTCCTGTTGCTATGTTGATTGGAGAGGTCTGTTGTAGGATTTCTGCAGGAGGAGGGGTTGCGGTTTCGGGTGCTGGTAAACTGAGGAGTGGTTGTGCAGTTGGTTTGAAAACGGCGTCTAAGGTAAGATTAGGTTTTCCTGGTTTAGCTTTTTTACCAAAGTGGTATTGAAAGATGTAAGTGTGGTTTTCGACTTCTTTCCGGGCAGGCGGCACATGATGTGTGTCTTTGTCCTCAGCGGTGTTGCAGTCAGGGACGAAGGTATGTGCTTCTGGGCTAAAGCACGTGATTGATGCTGTTGCGGTTCCATCATCAATAATAACTTTGAAACAGTACCTGGCATATATTTTGATGCTAGTTGTGCTTTTTGGTTTTTTTTTTTGGCAGATAGGTTTTTACTGTTGTTGCTAGCCTTGTTTGTTGATGAAGCAGTTGGATTCTTACCCGTAGTTTGGTATTGGTTGAGGACCATGGTTTCGGCACCGTGGTTCGGAAGATTCTTGTGAGACCTTTATGTTGCAAACATTGCATTTCCTGTAGTACCATCCGTTTGTGGCAGTGATTACAAGGAGTCTTGCTTCAGTAGTAAACCTTATTTGTTGCGAGATTTTAGTTTTTTCTATATTAGATATAGTTTGTGCTGTTAGGAATTATGTTTTCCTAAGTTAGTACTGTATATATGTTAGTACTGGTAGTAGAGTTAGTATTGTTAGTAGTAAGTTAATACTGCTAGCATATATAGATAATACTGCTTAAGTAATATGCATGAGATATATTAGGAATAGATATGCATGATCACTTAACGCGTTTTGTAAGCCCATTATGGTTTCCTTGGTGTA
>BQNB010102716.1:5953-24183 GCA_026074375.1 Tanacetum coccineum | reverse complement strand
TTCTGATGATGAACCACATGCTGTTGAAAAAGTTGGGGCACCCACTCTATGGCACCAAAGACTTGGACATATGAGTGAGAAGGGAATGAAGATGCTAGTCTCCAAAGGAAGAATACCAGATCTGAAGACTATGACAGCTAAATTCTGTGAACTGTGTGTTCTTGGTAAACAAAAGAAAGTCACTTTCAAAAGATAGGTCACCTACCTAAGTTCGGGAAATTAGAGTTAGTTCATTCAGGTGTTTATGGTCTCACTTTAGTTTCTTCAGTGGGAGGATCCCGATTCTACGTTACTTTCATTGACGACAACACACGGAAAGTCTGGGTTTATTTCTTGAAACATAAGTCTCATGTTTTCAGTGCATTCAAGAAATGGAAAGCTATTGTGGAGAATGAAACAAGCTTGAAAATCAAGTGTTTCAGATCAGATAATAGGGGCGAATACAGTAGCAAAGAATTTGTTGATTACTATGCTGAACAAAGAATCAGAATGTAGAAAACGGTTCCAGAGACCCCTCAGCAAAATGGAGTAGCTGAGAGGATGAATCAAACGTTAAACGAGAGGGCTAAAAGCATGAGACTGCATGCAGGTTTAGCCAAGATGTTCTGGGCAGATTCGGTCAACACAGCTGCATATTTAATCAACAGAGGACCCTCAGCCCCCATAGGGTTCAAGATTCCAGAAGAGGAATGGCAAGATCGCGAGATTTCACTCAAAGACTTGAAAGTTTTCGGTTGTGTCTTATATGTCAAAGTTAAAGACTCAGAAAGAGACAAGCTAGAGGAAAAGGCAAGAAAATGCACCTTTATAGGTTACGGGTTGGATGACATGGGGTACCGCTTCTAGGATAAAGTGAATAAGAAGGTTATCAGAAGCCGAGATGTGGTGTTCAACAAGAATGCTCTATATAAGGATGAATTTGTAAAAAACACATGCAATGATAAGAAACCAGAAAAGAAAGATCAAGTTGAGTTAGAAGAAATCTCAGAAGACGACATTATAAAACCTGTCAGTACTCCAAAGATAGGTGAAAGTTCAGGAAGCAGTGGGAGCTCTGATATATCTAGAGATAGTAGGAGCACAGACAATAGTAGTTCACATGATGAGGTTGCAGATAATGCAACTCCTACAATTCATAGATCCACTAGAGTATGAAGACCACCGTCATGTATTCTCCTTCAGCTAATTTTTGTTGTTGTTAACTGAGAATGGAGAACCTAAGTCTTATCCAGAGGCCCTGAGGATGAAAGATTCCATATAGTGGAAAAAAGGCCGTGGAAAAAGAGTTGAGCTCTCTTAACAAGAATCATACTTGGTCCTTGGTCAAGCTCCCAGCTGGGAAGAAAGCATTGCAGAACAAGTGGGTGTTTCGGGTCAAGGATGAGATTGATGGCAAGAAAAGATACAAGGCAAGGTTAGTGGTCAAGGGGTTCCAACAAAAGAGAGGGATTAATTACAATGAAATTTTCTCTCTGGTTGTGAAGATGACTACAATCAGAATGGTCTTGGGTATTTTAGCCTCTGAACATCTTCATCTAGAGCAGCTAGATGTGAAAACAACTTTTCTCCATCGAGGCCTTAAAAAAGACATATATATGGTACAACCAGAAGGTTTTCAGGTTGTTGTAACGAAAATCTGGTGTGCAAATTAAAGAAAAGTTTGTATGGGTTTATACAAGCACCGAGGCAAGGGTACTTGAAATTTGACAGCTTTATGCAGAGGAATGGTTACACGAGATGTGAGATGGATCACTGTTGTTACCTGAAGAAATTCAGATCCTCTTATATTATATTGCTGTTATATGTTGATGACATGTTGATTGCAGGATCAAATATGCATGAGATCAACAGGTTGAAGAAACAATCATCTCAAGAATTTGAGATGAAAGATTTGGGTGCTGCAAAACAGATACTTGGAATGAGAATCATCAGAGATAGAACAGAAGGTACTCTAAAGCTTTCTCAAGAAAAATATATTATGAAAGTTTTAGATAAGTTCAGGATGAATAACGCTAGAGTCAGAAGCACACCTATGGCTACATAACTGAAATTGTCTAATAAACAATCACCTCAGACGGATGAAGACAAGGAGGAAATGGCTAAAGTTCCTTATGCATAGCAGTTGGCAGTTTAATGTATGCAATGGTTTGCACTGGGCTAGCTATTGCTCATGCGGTGGGAGTTGTCAGCAGATTTATGTCAAATCCGGGTAAAGAGCGTTGGGATGCGGTTAAGTGGTTGTTGCTTTACTTAAAGGGTACTTTTAAGACAGCACTATGATCAGCAAGAAAGGTGCTAGAAGGATTCAGTAATGCCGATTTGAGGGGATGTTCAGATTCCGGCAAAAGCACTACGGGTTATGTATTACAATTGGAGGTACAGCAATCAGTTGGATGTTGAGGTTACAGAAGAGTGTCGTTCTTTCAACCACAGAAGCAAAGTATATGGCCATTTCAATAGCGGCCAAAGAGCTTATATGGTTAAAGAACTTCCTATTAGAACTTGGCATGCAGCACAGTGCAGTTTTTCTGGCAAAGAATCCAGTGTTTCACAGTAGAACGAAACACATTCAGATGAGGTACCATTTTATTCGAGAGTTAATTAATAATGGAACTCTTAACTGAAGAAAATTCTTGGATCGAAGAATCCAGCAGATATGTTCACCAAGGTAGTTACCACGGAGAAGTTGAAGCTTTGCATGGCTTCAACCGGTCGGTCTTCCAGAAATGGAGAGATAGATCGATTAAGGAATGTTGTGATCAAGTCTCCAAGTGGGAGATTGTTGAGTGAAAAATGGAGAATTGAAAATGAATTAATGGAATGGAGAATTGAAAATAAATTAGTGGCCAACAAATTGATCCATGTTTATTGACCCCTTTTTAATTTTCTTCTTTTGATCATACTTTTTCAAATTAATTATTTTGTTTTCTTCTTTAATTGAAGAATTTTGATAAAGTAAAATGATTTAGTGCCGAGTGATTTTGTTCTCTGAATGATTCAAAAGCCCTGATTGATTTTGTTTCGCCTGTTTGATAGCTAGCCTGAATCGACATTCTAACTAAAATTACTATTTTTATTTTTATCATGACACTCATTTTAGGAAAAAGATCCTCTAAAGTTATGGTCAAACATGATTGATCATGTTAAGTTTATTGTGAGTGAAAATAAATAAGTGGGCCTATGATTTTTATTAAAAGAAAAAGTTTTATGCAATTAACTTATTTGTGATTGGTGAACATGATGTATCATGTTTGACTCAACTTTAGAGGATTCTAATCCCTCATTTTATGGTTATTATATGGGTATAGATGCATATTCTTTTTCACCGTAACAACACAAGAACCAAAACAAATAAAAAACCAAACATTTTCAATTAAAAGGGAATATAAATATCTAAATCATTAGATCATGACCAATGTTGTCATGTATATGTCAGCCACTCAGTAATGAATTACGTATTATATACTACGTACTTGAGAGGAGCACGACAATATGCATTGACTAAATAAAGAGAAGAACATGGTAATAAAATAAGTTATAAAAGGTGAGGTGAAAAATAGAATATGCATATAACATCAATCACTGAATGGTTTAGAGACCATATCTGGTAGAATCGGTCAGCATCATTTCAGTCGCTCAGAGGTGACATAATACTCCAGTCAAACACACTGTGTTCTGCCCGATTCAGCACTCAGCGCTGGCCCATCCTATTAAGTAGTGATCAAACACCCCTTAGTTTCTTTCTGCCACATATCACGGATACAATATATCTATATATATTTGTTTTTTTTTAGAAATATATCTATATATATTTGTATGTTGTGTTAGTAAGGAGATTGAGAAGAGCACAGAGAAAAACACAGAAAGAAAATAATGCGGTATTTATTTTGTGCAGAGTCTAGTAGCCAAAATACGAATGATACCCTACAGTGAGTGATCAGATTTCAAGTGCAGTTTAAGCCTTGAATGATTGTAATTTCCTTGGTGTTAATAAAATACTCTCACTCTCTCGTTTGCCCGTGGACGTAGCATGATTAATCTAATCGTGTGAACCACATTAAATACTGTGTTCAGTTTTACAGCTTTTCGATTATAGTTTTTCAGAAGTTTATTCTGCGTATTATACCGAAGTTCGTTTATCATTTGTCTGAAGCTGCTTAACTGGTTTTGTTGAATATCCCAACAGAAACAACCAACCTTAGAAAGTTTCTTGCATCTTGTAAATCATGGGGTTCTCCATCACCCATCATATTACTTACACCCTTCTTGTTTTAATCCCTTATGCAGCTTCAATTACCTTTAACATGACAAATATCGGTCCACAAAATCCAGATATAGTACTTACAGGTAGTGGAGCTAATCTCTCTGACGATGGAATTATGTTGACCTCAGTTACGAATAATACCAATCTGACGGAGAACACTGGACGAGCAACATACATCAGATCACTTCATCTTTACGACAGAAGATCTCGTGGGCTAGCAAGCTTCTCTACCAGTTTCACCTTTGTGCTTGATTCAAATCAAAGTACATCTTATGGTGATGGTCTCACATTCTTTCTGGCTCAGAATAACTCGGTATTAACAGCTGGTGGGGCCATGGGGCTTCCGTTAAATGACACTCCCGAACCTGCAGCTAGCCAATTTGTTGCAGTGGAGTTTGATACCTTTTGGAACTTTTGGGATCCAATAATCGGTAGGAATATACCCATGGGTCATCATGTGGGTATAGACGTTAGCTCTCTTTCTTCTGCTAAAGCTTCAAAATGGTTCAGCGATGTAGCTGGCGGGGGAGTGTGTCAAGCTTGGGTTACATATGACTCTATTTCGAAAAATCTTAGTGTTTCTTTCACTGGATTTCAAAATAATACAGTTGTACGTCAAGATGGACTTTTTTACACGGTTGATCTAAGGGACAAGTTGCCGGAATGGGTTGTTTTCGGATTTTCAGCTGCTACAGGAAATTTTTTTCAGAAAAATATCGTGAGATCTTGGGCTTTCAATAGTTCTGATTTAATAAGAGATGGAGACAGTGAAATGCAGCCACCAACACCAAGCCCTGACTTTCTTATCCCAGTCCCTGATTCAGCGAAAAACAACAAGGTGGGACTAATAATTGGAGTATCAGTTGCAATTACTTTTCTTGTAGTCGTTGCATTTGTCTTGTGGATAAGAAAGAAGATGACCAGGGAAGATGAAGTTGGAGAAGAAATTGAATTTGATGTTGAGATGAACAATAAATTTGAAACAGGCATCGGGCCTAAACAGTTCTCTTACCACGAATTAGCTCAATCGACTAGTGACTTTGCTGAGAACAAGAAGCTTGGAGAGGGAGGTTTCGGTAAAGTTTACAGATGTTATTTAAAAGATTTAGACACATACGTTGCCGTCAAAAGGGTGTCAAAGAGTTCAAAGCAAGGAGTAGATGAGTATGCATCAGAAGTTAGGATCATTAGCCAATTAAGACACAGAAACCTGGTGAAACTCACTGGTTGGTGTCACGAGAAAGGCGAACTCTTGCTTGTTTATGAGTATATGGAAAACGGAAGCTTAGACTCCCATCTATTCAAGGAGAAGAGCTTGTTGACATGGGACACTAGGTACAAAATCGCCAATGGCTTGGCTTCGGCTTTGTTGTATCTACATGAAGAATGGGAGCAATGTGTTTTGCATAGAGATATTAAATCAAGTAATGTAATGTTGGATTCTAACTTCAATGCAAAGCTTGGTGACTTCGGGTTAGCTAAGTTGGTTGACCACGACATAGGGATGCATACAATGACGATGGTTGGAACCTTGGGTTATCTGGCTCCAGAAAGTGTAGTAACGGGCAAGGCAAGCAAAGAATCAGATGTGTTTAGCTTTGGAGTTGTTGCCTTGGAAATAGCGTGTGGGCGAAAACCCATCGAGTACAAGTCTCAAGAAAAGCAAATACAGTTACTAGAGTGGGTATGGGAGCTTTATGGGAATGGGGCCCTTTTAGAAGCAGTTGATCCACGTCTAGGGTTGGATTTTGAGGAAGAAGAAATCAAACGTTTGATGATAGTTGGATTATGGTGCGTGCATCCTGACTCAGAATTTCGCCCATCGATGCGAAAAGCAATTCAAGTATTGAACTCTGAAGATTCTCTTCCTATACTCCCATCAACAATGCCAGTGGCATCATCTTTGGCGCCTCGCATCCTATCCTTATTTGGTGTCGCTTCGAATATCCAAAAGTGATTGTCAAGCAGTGTTAGTAGCATAGAATAATCACTATCTGCATCGTCAGTTCTAGTGAAGTCACTGTTTTTTTGTCTATGGCTTAATTTTAAAGCTTATCTAGAAGTTGACAATCAGCATTTTGAACTTATTGGGCGATTATGTGTCCTAGGTTAGTAGCATAGAAGAATCACTATCTGCATCGTCAGTTCTAGTGAAGTCACTGTTTTTTTGTCTATGGCTTAATTTTAAAGCTTATCTAGAAGTTGACAATCAGCATTTTGAACTTATTGGGCGATTATGTGTCCTAGGTTTTTCTTGAAAGGGCAAATTGTTTAGAAATGTAGTAAAATTACCACTTTTTGTAATGTTATGTAGCTATTTATTTTTTTTGCTATTAAATGACTAAAATTTTAAATTCCGTCTATTGTATGTAGTGAGTGACCATTTTACCCCTATGCTTTTTAACCAGCCTGTTAACCGTGAAGGGTAAATTGGTCATTACATGTGGGCAAAATACATACAATAGACGGAATTTAAAAGTTTTGTCATTTAATAGAAGAAAAAAAGATAGCTACACAGAATTATAAAAAGTGGTAAGTTTACTACATTTCTAAGCAATTTGCCCTTCTTGAAAAGATGCATGGAATTTCAAACACTGGATTAGCTTTTTAACTTTGTGTTTCAGGTGTATAGTAGCTCTTAGACGTTCGTCGACAAGGTACTCATAAATTTCTTGGTGAACTATTTTGAAAACTTGTCTTGCTATCCACGCAAGTAACCCATTCTCATTTAATCCATCATATCCAAATTTTCATACCTGATGTTTCATTAGGAAATTAAAAAGTAAGAGAATTCAAATAGGATCAAGCATCGTCATTTGTGTCTTGGCGTGATTTGATTAGCAATCCTAAGATTTCCTTGTCATTGCTTCTTTTGGTTATGCAGGTGCTTTTAACTGTTGTTGTATCTTTACCCCTTAATCTGATTTTGATTCTTGCTTCTTGTTAACTCTGACTACTAAACAACGATCTTGTAGACAGGTTCTCAAAGCCTATTAGACCGCATTCTCAGTAACTTTCACATATCATTTAACTACAATTACACGTACTGGACACCCCATATTCTAGTCTAGAACTTCTGAGACTCAATTGATTCCAAGTCCTCTGAAATATCAGTGATACATATCTGGTCGAATTGCATGAATTTTTAATAGATAGTGAGTTACATTACTCATCTAAAAGGGAAACCTTGAGGTATCTCCTCCTCCTAAAGTGTTCGAATAAGTCAGTAGATATTTATTTATATTTGAATTAGTCTTGATTTCATTGTTTAGTTATTTTGATAAACTTTACAACATAATTTCTACAAGTCAATAGGCATCTATAAAGGTCTTTTTTGTCTTTTTTTTAAATCTAGCCATTTCAACAACTCTATACTATAAAATTGGAAAAAGATCCTCTCATGTTTATTTGAACATGAGAGGTAATGTTCTGCTTTTCTGATTGTACATTTGATAATTAAATGTACAATCAAAAAAGTGTGGCACGTTTAATTTCGTTATGATAGATTAGAAAAGACATTATTAGATATGTTTTATATTTGTTTATATTTATGGGTCAAAACTGTAACTATAGAATGGGTTGGGTCGTACCCCCAGGAAACCCAAAAGGTTTAGCAGTTTTATGTCAGTTATTATGAAACGACATAATGTTTCTCAGGAACTTTGGGACATGTCGTTTCAGTAGTATTAATAGGAAAGTGTCGATTGTAAACATTCAATCATCAATATCAGTTTCTAGTTTACAACAATTTGTTTCACTGTTAAATTGTATCCAAACACCCCTGCAAAAATATGGTTTCGTATAACCACATCATAAGGAAGAATTTGCGCCTGAAAAGGGCTGGGCCAATTCGCAACAAGACTACATGGCACATCAGAGCCGGTGGTTCGATACTTGGAAGAAGAATCCAACCTATATCAATGGATAAAATCACGAGATGCGGTACTCTTGTCAAATGGTATTGTCATAGTCGTACCAAGAAGTTGCTGTAACAGAAGGATTGTCCACAAAATAACGGCAATGCGATGGCGAAGATAAAGATAACGAAGACTATAATAATTCTGCGTCATGGCACACTACAAACAAACCCAGGAAGGGATATAAAAGGGCTAGATGGTTTCGCTTTGCAAGAAAGAGGCCATGGTTGTGTGGAATTGCCCTCTTAAAAGGAATAAGATGAAAGGAAAAAATGATGGCTTCACGCCTCGGTAACCGGAAGATCTAAGTACCCCGATTGTTGGTACACGTGATAAGGATTTCTTGGTAAAAGGGTGGTCCGGTGAAAGGATTGGGAATCCGAAATTTGGTATATTAGCAAGGAGTATAAGAATCATATGACGCCGGTAAAATCAAACTTCAAAAGGATGAAGGGCGAATTCAAGATGTTGGAAAAAGAAGAAAGGCAAAGAAAATTCATATTTTCTTATGGAGTCGGGGAGGCATTTGTGGAAACCGAGAACGGAACAAAGGTAATTTCAAATGTATTTTACACACCCGAAATTACTTTAAATGTGATTAATTTTAGATGCAATTAGAGTAAAGAGGGGTATGTTGTAACTGTTGAAGGGTATAAAGTGTGTCTTTAGTATGTGTTTGATTGAGGTTTAGAGGCAATGTTGGAATGCAGAAATGAGGATAGGTCATGGTTGAGATTTCACACAGCCATGGTTTTAAAAAGCCACAATGAATATTTAGACGATTATTTTAAGTCTATTGATCCAACGGAAGAGTGTTCTTTAATCAAAGGTATGGAAGATCTTAAAATGAAAGAAGAAGACACACATGACTATGTCGATGACAGGTATTTAAGTATGAATGGAACTTTATACCACTTTAAGATAAACTCGTTTCCCAGGAATTTATATCTTCCAAGTTTTGTTTTGATAGATAAATTAGTTTATCCGAATTGGGAGATAATGAGGAAAAAGTTTATGGAATTACTAGAATGGTTCTATATTGATTTTATGGGTCATGAAGTGCTGAGGAAATTTGGCCACAGAAAGAAATTGGATTGAAATAAATGATTACTAGCACTATACAAGTTTGTGGACGATATGGGAGGCTACATGATTGTCTCGTTGGATAAAAAATGGGGCAAGGTTGCAAAATTATTTGGTTTAGGACAGGAACATCAGGATGAGGTCAAAGAGTTATACAAGGAATATATTGGCATGGCTAAGGTTTACTACGCAGATAGCGAAGAGATTAAAGCATGGAAAGCCCGGGAGTGGGGAATTGTGGGGGAAATTGCATTCGGAGATGCAGGAAATGGAAGGACACAAGGCGATGCATAAGGATGGAAGACGCGGATAGTAGAGGAGGCTAGCCCAGACACAGACTCAAGGAACAGACGACCCAGGCATGATGTATAAAAGGCATACTACTGTTCCGGATGCAGCCTCAAACAAGGAAGCACAACTAAAGTTATGACTGCAGCAGCGATGATTATAATCATCATCGTGTGAGATATCGAAAGAATGAACCCTGTGAAGACTCTACCATTACGAAATTAGAGGGGAGATGTGGCACGTTTAATTTCGTTATGATAGATTAGAAAAGACATTATTAGATATGTTTATATTTGTTTATATTTATGGGTTAAAACTGTAACTTTAGAATGGGTTGGGTCGTACCCCAGGAAACCCAAAAGGTTTTAGCAGTTTTTTATGTCAGTTATTATGAAACGACACAATGTTTCTCAGGGACTTTGGGACATGTCGTTTCAGTAGTATTAATAGGAAAGTGTCGATTGTAAACAACAATTCATTAATATCAGGTTCTAGTTTACAACAATTTGTTTCACTGTTAATTTGTTTCCTATTCACCCCTGCAAAACACTATGGTTTCGTTATAACACTATCATCAGCGAAGGATTTTGCGTCCATGAAAAGGGCTGCCAATTCGCAAAGACTACAAAAAGCAGAACATTACCTCTCATGTTCAAATGAACATGAGAGAATCATTATCCTATAAAATTCTATCATGAAATTTCCCTATTTGCCTCAATAGTACTCCCACTAATCACCTTTTGCCCCAAGTATTTTTTGTTTTTCAAAATGCCCTGGGAGACCAAAAAAACTAGAGAAACTTTCATGCAAAAAGTAACATGTGTCTTGGGAGACCTAAAAACTTGAGAGACCTGGGCCCACTTGAGACACTTGTCAAAATTTGTGTGAAAGTCTCTCAAAAAATTTATAAGTCTCCCAAAAAATTATGGTCTCCCAAGGTATTTTGGGAACAATCTTTTTTTAGAGCAAACACTACCAACACATGTGTACTTTTAGGGTAATTAGAGAAATTCCCGAATTCTATTTGTTTTCTTCAATGTCATTTTCTTAATATTATGGAGATGATGATTAAGAATTTATTACGGACTTTAAATAATTAATGGAACCCATCATTGAGATATTCAGCAAAAACCATAGAAGTATCAATCTTAATTTATATGTGAACATGATGGCCAAGAATTTATTAGTTTGAGGCGACCATGTCAAATTCCTTGCGTGTTTGCATCACTTAGGAAAGCCGATTGTTAGGTGTAACATTATATAATCATTGTCAACAATAGATCAACTATTCATGTATATTATAGTCATAGACATCGATCGCTATCTATATGTAGCACTCACGGACGGAGGAGCCATGACCAAACATGATCGAGTGCATAATTTTTTTTAACCGTAATATAATAGAGTTAAAAAGTGAATTAACACGAAGATTTCATTAAAATGATAATCTTAGAAACACATTTCGATGGACCGGGTGCATTTATGATACATTTGGGAAAAATCGTTGTTTTTTTTAAAAGTTAACACTACATCGAACAAATCCATAGGTGTCCTGGGCACCCGTGAGACACCCTTTGGCTCCGTCCCTGATAGCACTCGATCCTTAGCCTCGATAGTGTCAAACTTTATAGAAAATACAACCAACATAACCATAATGGTATAGGTTGTAGTACTTGCAATAGATCAAGTCGAATTTATATATACTTAACAGAAGTGTAAAACGACGTCGTGTGGTCCTCTCACATAACTACTGTTCATTTTAACTGTTTACTTTTACAATTGTTCATGGCCCACCCTATCTTTGTCAGCCTAACCCACGGTTCGAGCCCAAGATAATTGGCCTGAGTGTGCTCCCGTTACATATTCATTTGTGTTTTTGTTAAATTTTGCCAACACAACAAGAAAGAAGAACAAAACTGCTCCAAATAAAGATTCGAACTTAAAACTAAAATGAAAAAGAAAGATCTCAGTTGGGTATTTTATCCATATCACTACCTTCTTACAACAACTCGCATCAAAACAAAACATTAAAAAAAACGAACTAAGAAGAAAAAGAACAAAGATCTCAGTTTGGTTTTGGTTGATATCTCATTGAGATTTATAGATCTTGAAAGATTCTTCCAACACAAACTAACCAAAGTCATCATAGATCAAATATTTGAAGCTTAATTTTTTTTATATACGAAAATTAAAAAGAAAAATAAGAACAACAAGTGTTCAAATCGTTCTCTTAGTTTCGAATAAAAAAAACAAAATACTTGAAACCTACCTGTGCACAAAAGTCTCGAACGTGTCTTGATTAATTGGTTTGTGCTTCGAGTTTATTACAAGAGAATGTTTTGGTTTGTGTTTAGTTACCACAGAAGCAAAGAAGATTTGAGTTTGATTATCTTTGGACATAAAGTGTGATTGTGACTGAGTTGTGAAGCTAAGAAGAGAGGCGTGCGTCATATGTGTTAGTTAGATTTAGGGTTTGGTTTGTCAAGTTATATAGTAGCAACAAAAATTAGGTTGTAACATATGTGGGCTGCCATTTCTTTTAAATTTTGTAGAAGGATTAATTGGGCTACGGAATTTTGTACAATAGTTGGGTTGAATTTTTTTTAACAATTTTTTGTGGTAGAATTTTTAAGACAACGGTTTTTAATTGCGGACACGATTTTATAAAAATGTTGAATTAAAAAAAACACTTTAAAATACCTAATAACTTTAAAATAAACGACGCAATGAAAACCCGACCTATGCTAAATATATATATAAAAAAAACCATTATAGCAAAAAAAAAATTAAACCTTTAAACATGAGGCCCAACACATAAGCCTATATAAAAAAAGAAAATATTAAACATGAGACCGAAAAAATAAATCCGCACAAGAAAGGAAAAAAAATAACGTTACAAAGACCAAAAAAAATAAACCCGCACAAAATACAAAAAAAAAATTCCGCAACAATACGCGAAAAATCAACGCCCCGCAGCAACGCGCGGATAATCTTGCTTGTTTGTTTAAAATGCCATGTAACTAGCTACTAACTACGAATAGATGCAAAATGTTTAATATTTAGCAACACCAACCAGCCGAGACCACCTCACGTTATGGGCATAACCAAATTATTCATCCCTAATTAAGTAATTAACAAGAACTTTCTGATAGATTAGATTCCTATCTCATTGTTGCAAACGCGGATTTATCTTGTGGTACCCTCAAATGTTACAATCTAACGAATTAACTTGGCTACAGTTTAAAGTCAGTTATCAAATATGTATATATGGTAAATGTTTTTAACGTTTGTGTTGTTGGGGTTTTACAACTATTGATCAATTCAAATCATAAGTACGCAGCGGAAAACATATAAACACGTATAGAATAAATAATCAACAAAAAGTTCAAGAGGTGTGTACCTTTTAGCAATAAATGAACACCGTCTTGAATATACGCGTGTGTATAAAGCTAATACCACGCAAAAACTAAATAAGTTACCAAGTAGATAACCTCTATGGTATGCATACACTATACGTCAGTGAGATACGCTAGGATGCTAGTACTTGCTTCACGAATAAAACAACTCAACACTTTGTTCTTGTTTTGGATCTTGTCGTCACACGATCGAATCCCATAAGGAATTAAACAGCAATCGTCGAACATGGAGGAAAAGTAATAACCAATATTACCCTACGTATGATTACTACAACATGCATATTATGCATGATGATTGCATGCGAATAATATCTTAATTATACATGCATATGATGCATAAAAGATTGCATGCGTAGGGCTAATATATGAGTCGACTGTTAGGGCTGTAAACGAACCAGACGAACACGAACGGAGCCTTGTTCATGTTCGTTCATTTAATTTTAACTGGACAAATAAACGGACATGAACGCTTAAACGGACGAATTTTCTTGTTCATGTTCATTTATTAAGAAAATGAGTTGTTCATGTTCGTTTATGTTCGTTCATTAAAAAACTAAACGAACATAAACGATCGAACATAAATAAACATATAAAAAACATAAAATATTATCAAATTATGCATAATAGTATGTTTTATAAGTGTTATTTTATTTAAACATACCAGATTTAAAAGTATACAATTAAAAGATATGATATACGAACATAAACATATAAATGAACATAAACGAACGTTAATAAACGCCTGATCGGACGTTCACGAACATAAACGAACGAACATGACTTGTGTTCATGTTCGTTCATTTAACTAAACGAACGTAAAATAATGTTCATGTTCGTTCATTTAATAAATAAACGAACATGAACGAACTTTTTTAACGAACGGTTCATGAAATGTTCACTGAACGTTCAGTTCGTTTACAGCCCTATCAACTGTTATGATATGTTGTAAAGTTTTAATGAACCAAAAGAGGTCCATTATATAACCCGATGACTTGGTCTCCAAGTCATAATACAACACCTCCTCAAGTTTTCAAGAAACGACATTCGGACCCCTCATTCTTTTCATGTTCGACTGGTCACAACTAACACCCCACGAGTTTGGTTTACGTACTAACAAGTCCCTCACTTGTTAATATCTATTAATTAGATATAACGTCTAACGTTATAATTAAAGACCGTTTAATATTTCGTGAAGTATATTAATATAATTAATATGTTATAAATATATTAATTACATTAATAAACGTATCCTCTGTGTATACGTGTGTGCCCCTATAGGCTCACGTAATTTCCCAGACATATATTATTTGATATATGTACATATCCCAACAGCTTCCACTTGGACATGTCTCAAATAATATAATAACATTGGTAAGCGTCTTGCAACATGCCAATGCTCCCAGAAATATCGATCCGATGTGCATTCATAAAGTTGCGGTTAAATGATTTAGAGATAACAATCCCTTTTGTTTTTTGCGGTACCAAACTACATGGACACTTCACTCAAACATGTCTTTCTAGTTGACCTTTTTCTCTCTATCTAGCTTCATTAGTATTTCACACCAGTATAGTCTACATAGCAAAGTTATACGATCCGCCAGACATTACGCGCAGCACATCTCTGCGCAATCAGAAGCTTCTCAACTAACTACATAGTAGCTTTTGTGAGCCGCAGAGATCACACTCGGAACTTAATCATCATCGTTTTGCGTCAAATGACTTCACTGTTATGCACTATTGGTAGAGGCGATCGCCTGTGACGGTGACGCTATCAGTTCATATACTTACAACTCTTAGCGAATTAAGATCCATTCTTCTCTATTGTGTATATCACTAATGTACTTATCAACGCCTCTTCTTTCTCTGCGACGTCTGTGTTTTCTATATACTTGTTGTCAATTCCATATCGACTGGACATCAGTTAAACTTCATACTCTACTATGAATACAGTATACACTTTATCGTCTGACGTCAATAATTATTATGGGAGAGTCTTACTTCATAGAGAATAAAGATTTCGTGTAAAACAGTACACAACGCAACAAAAGAGAATCCACACGACTTTATGACAAGAAACCTAACTTCTAGACATACCTAGAGTCTTCATCGATGCAACATTAGAGTCTACGAGGATACTATTAGTCATTAACTATGCAGCCTCACTTAACAAGTTTCACGTTAATGCGCCGATCCATAAAGTGATCTAGCTCCTAGCGTTGACGTACCTCGAGACTCGAAAGGATATGAGTGCCTAATCAGAATCGCATGCTATATTCTGGAAACAGACTCTCGACGTATGATCAACGAGTCTGTGACAATCTATTTCATCTTTGACTTTACTCTTTTGGCACTAATGTACATAGCATGTACCTACTATCGTCTTCAGTTATTAATTAAGATATTTCTGTATCACTAGCAATATATAACACTAATTACGTACCCTGTATGATTGTAGATCGCACACGAGTGACTCTGAGATTCTCTGTACACTTCTCAGTTCTAGTCCATTATCTTGAATAGCTTTTCAGAGTAGATAGTTCTGCGACATCAACATACTCTCCAAATAATGACGATATTGTTAACATTATAAAATTAAGTCCACGGATACTGCCTATACATTCACAAGTCTCACAATTACTAGATGAGATACTTACAAACAATCACGCTCTACAATATCTCTCAGAGTACACATACAACAACGCACATGCATGAAACATTCATTACAAACCACAAACTGATGTTAAACCGCAAACATATTTCGAGCGGACCCCAGGCATGATCTCGTCTAGATCATCTAGATGATGACGATTAAGTCTTGTGACTTCTTGCGGATATTTAAGCGTCATGAGATTAACTTAAATGTGATATGCTGACATAGTGCTCTGCTGTAGTGTATCCACTCACTATTTGAGACTCACAGAGACTCTGTATACTTGATTGTCCCAGTTGCTTCCACTATATCGGAGCCGATCTCAAGAGTCCACTTATTCATTAGATCTGACCATCGTGGAGCTGTGACGAGGATATGTGGAAAGTCTTGGAGTCACACCATGCTCTGTTGTTGGGGGTGTTGGAATGATGGTATTGTTGACAAACCCCAGACATATCTAGAGATAATGGTGTCACAGTTAGTTAGCAAGATAGTTGTCGCTTGACAGATATGAGTTCCTAGAATGGTGGACAAACATAAACATCAGGGAGAACATTTTGCGAGGGATTGAGAGTCTATACACAGATAGTCCTGGAGACAGCGTTTTCAGCATCACTCGTAACGACCATTGCTATCAAAACAGATCACTAGGCTCCACATCACACTTAGCGTAGATTCTTCATCTATCTGCCTGCTCTGAGCTATAGTATATGTCTCTGCGCGCGAGATCCGTTTTCACCGGTTGTGGTCTTGCATGCTTCAGTACACCCACAAGTATAGTACTATCGCTTCTGGATAAGCTTTTCTAGTAACCCTTCACCCATTCGAGTTAGAACCTCTTCTCCCTCTTCTCCAATAGGATGATCTAGATTCAGATAAGTTCCTCTCTTTTAGAAGACTTTCTCATCTTGAGCGATTCTTCTAAACACGCAATCTGATACAACTGTAGCGACACACGACATGCTCAATAGCTAAATTCGAAGCCTAAGCTATCGGCAATTTGTTCATACCACTCTATTACACCCGCAGAGCAACTACTCTTTATGTTTTTCATTAATTTCTTAAGATGAGTAACTTTCCTCTTACAGCAGATGCATGTAGCGTTCACATGACTCTGTGTCAGCATTCTCTGATTGACTAGCCATCGATCCAGAGTACCGATTTACATTATAGTGTGTCTGTGTCGATCTGTCTGGAGGGGGGGGCGGGGAGGGAGGGGCGGCGAGGGGCACGTCTGTACAGTACATACTTGAGGATCAGCTTAGATACGTTCCACATACATACGGAACCTACATGCAACACCCATTATGCTCGGCGCTTTCATCATTTTTTTCTTACTTTGTTTGCCGCACCCAATCAGTGAATTTCATAAACGTCATATTATCTACATTTAAATATAAAATAAATGAATACAGCAGCTTATATTCGAGGAAAAAATAATGCAATGATTTATGTTTTAAAAAGTAAATACCTGCGAGTTTGCGACGTTTATAGTACCATTCTTGCACCATTGCACGATACGTCTCTGCTAACTTTAACACCGGTAGCTTCCTATACACAACAGTACAAGCATTAACAGACTCCACACTATTCGATGTCAAATAGTTGTAACGCACTAGTGGGCAATGCGCTCTTGACCATCTCTGGGGACCAAGTTGACAAAGTTTATCGTACGCATCGGGCTGAATAACCAAATACATAAGTAAAACTAAAACATAACTTCAAGTTGTTGCAACCAACCAAGTTTATCCCTGATTTGTTTTTCCAATTTTGCCGCCTTTATAAACAAAGCACTTTGCATTTCGTAGTCTAATTCAGATTCTATTTTAAGAGAATAGTCAACTCAATGTTTCTATATATGCAGTTATTCGTCTAATACGTTAGTGAGTTGCCAAAATCATGTTATAAATCACGTAAAATACAAAGTGATGAAACCAATGAGAATAGTCAACTGAATGTTTCTATATATGCAGTGATTCGTCTAATACATCAGTGAGTAGTCAAAATCATGTCATAAATCACGTAAAATACAAAGTGATGAAACCAATGTCAGGGACTAGTCAACTCAATGTTTCTATATATTCAGTTAAAAATGGATTCCAACTTATACATAATCAATTGAATAAAAACACAACTTCTTCACCAACTATCAAAAATGGATGCCAGTTTTAACAACGAAAATGAAGCGTGGGAATACAGTTTACATTTTGATGATTCTGATCTTCATTTAACTCCTGTTGTTCGTTCCTCTAATAGCACACATGTTAAACCATCTCCCTACACTACAAATCCAGTTACAATAATACCTGGTCCTTCGGGTTGTTTACGTCTCTAGTAGCACTCGTGTTGAACCATCTACCTCAAACCTAAATCCAATTAGGATAATACCCGGTCCTGTAGGTCTTGTTCACCAAATATGATTGGCGACCTAAACGTGACTCTAAAAGATCTCTCAGGTACAATACCTGGAACAATATATCACAAAGTCATTGGTAAGGGTGGTTATGGAAAGGATATTACTGTAGGCGCTGCCATGATACTGAAAAATGTCTTTGTTTTTTCTCCTAACCCATCAAAGCATTACCTTAACATAACAATGCGAAACGTGGTTG